>JAVTVY010029668.1:0-128133 GCA_036873755.1 Hanleya hanleyi | reverse complement strand
CGCCTGGTGTTTGGAGACAATGAGCCCATGTTCATTTTAGAGGCTCCCATTAAGGCTAATTTCCCAGTCAATTGTTTCCCGTTTACCACATAAGGAAGAATTTAAATACTTTTAGTGAAATATGAAATAAAAGTGGGGGTCACCATACACATTTTTGTAAAAAGTAGCTATAACAGATAAATGAAGCCTTGGCCGATAGCCAATGGGGAGGGGGAGGGATTGGGGTGGAGATGGGAAATATCCCTGAAGGTTCATCTTTACCGTAAGGCATATACAAGGTTGCCTTTTGTTGGAAGTGAATACGGATTTATTCATGTAGCACGACACGCCTAATCTCCTGTCACAGGAGCCCCCTTTGCTATCCAACCATTAAATCTGACCGGCCCAATTTTTGGTCTATAGTAGGCTCCTGTCTTACTCCCTATGGAACCGCTATACACATAAATGGTTACAACTGTTGTGGCTATTTTGAGGTGTCTGGACAATTTCTGTCCTGAAGAACTCCATAAATCACAACGTTATTGTCCCATAGGCGCATAATTAAAAAAAGAATAAATAAAATAAAGGCAGTGAATGTTGTTCCGTAACACGTTATAATAGCGCCATCGGGATATTAATCCTTTTCTGCAGATCAATAACTACTGTGTGTTCAGTAGATATTGTTCCGTAATGCGGTATAATAGCGCGAGCAGGATGTTACGCCTTTAACATTTGCAAATCAATCTATAATGCTAAGGATAAATAATACGATCGCGCTATTTTCTGTTGACAAACGCAGCGATAGTTTCATAGCTCGGCCCTCGCATACTATTTTTGCCCCCTAGAAAAGGCTGAAGAAATGCAAATTTGAAAGGGGCTGTACAGCCGACTGATCTGATTTGGATTTATGCAAGGCTATATGGTTTGGAGGGTGTGGTGTTTAAAATATGGAAACTTAGGCACCACCAGCTAGTTAGATCTAGTAAAATCAGGGCTGTAAACATAATTCATTGGAATAAACGTACCATATACATTTACATTTTCTGATTCATAAAGATGTACTTTGATTAGACAAGTGATTAATTTTAATTTTTCTGATTAATTTTATTCGCAGACAGACCTGGCTGTTGAAGAAGGAAACGTGGGGTTATGATGTCGGACGATAACCCATAAACTACAGTTCTGTGTTGATAGAGTTTAATTCGTCAATTTTGTTTTACCTAGCACACCTATGCCTAATGTTAATTCTGTTGTCTCAGAGAGTCCACTTAAAGGAAAAGAAAACATGTGACTAATGTATACACTGAATAAAAGTTCTATTCCCCCCGTATCCAAAAATGTAAGCAAATATTTTTTGCGATTTTTTCTACTCGATTAAATCGGCGTTCAACCTGCGCATCTCGTTGTCGCTCAAGCGTGTCGCCATTTTGGCTCGGGTCGTCTAAGCGTGTGACGTCACCCGGGCCTCGCCGCTCTCTAGCGGGGAAGGCGAAAATATAAAGCAGTGTTGAAAACTGGACACTGGGTATTCACGACACCAACATACTCGATCAAACACAGCTTTATTTCATTTTTTTATTTTATTTTATTTCGACTGGTAGATCGAAAGATAATCCAGAGATTATTCTGATACGATACCTCTCGTAGCTGTGCTAGTTGCTCCCACTTCTACAGCCTGGCAAGTGTGGACAGCCGTTTCGGTTCGGGAGCCTGACGATGTACAAACTCGGATTTAATACCATATTTTGCGTAAGTAGTAGTCATTGCGTGAATGGAGTCACATTTCACCCGGATGTAGAGGTCATTTGTGGCGGTCACGTGGCGGGAGGAGAGGTCAAGTGTAGTATAGTTCCGGCAGAAGGACCAAAAGCTACCTCCAATCCAGGAGAGTTCCAATTGTTGGAGGGGATGTATTCAGGATGTATTCATCCGCGGTGATGCGGTCTGGCCGCGGTTTTGGCGGTGATTCGGTCTCGGGAAAAAGCTTCCGCGGAGAAAAAGTAGTCCCTAGATAAAATGGCCCGATGGGGTCGAGTGAGGTATCAAAGTGAAGCTTATGTGAAGGGGCATCTAATGGGCTGGGTGTGGGGTTGAACTATCGGCATTCTGCGCATGCGCGGTGGCCGAAGGGTATGAAAATAGCCTTTTTGAGAGCTAGGGGAGTGACTCATGGTCCAATGGGGTCGAGTGAGGTATCAAAGTGAAGCTTATGTGAAGGGCATCTAATGGGCTGGGTGTGGGGTTGAAATATCGGCCTTCCGCGCATGCGCGGTGGCAGAAGGGTATGAAAATAGCCGTGTTGGAGCTAGGGGAGTCCCTAATGGCCCAATGGGGTCGAGTGAGGTATCAAAGTGAAGCCTATGTGAGGGGGCATCTAATGGACTGGGTGTGGGGTTGAACTATCGGCATTCTGCGCATGCGCGGTGGCCCAAGGGTATGGAAATAGCCGTGTTGGAGCTAGGGGAGCCCCTAATGGTCCAATGGGGTCGAGTGAGGTATCAAAGTGAAGCCTAGGTGAAGGGGTATTTTATGGCTGGGTGGGTGCATGTAAAATTTTTCCTGAAAAAAAAAAACGGAAAACGGACTTTATCGAAAAATCCGGGAAAATGCCTATATGGGGTATGGGGGTATATAGGTCGCCGGGCTTAACGGGGCTCGCCTGTCAATAGAGTTATCTCCCCCTAGTTCCAGGGTGGGTGTATGTAAAAATTTTCCTGAAAAAATACGGAACACGGACTTTATTCTAAATTACGGAAAATGCCTATATGGGGTATGGGAGGTATAGGACCATCCTGGGAAACCTACTTCTCGACATTTGCGGTATAGGTTGTGGGGTCTCGTTTTCTTAGTCTCGTCAAGACAAACATGATAAGAAGTGTCCCGGAGCGAATCGGTGAAATTTTTGAAAAAGTACGATATAGCCTCATATAGTCCAATACTGGGGTATAGGATCAATGTTTGTCCCCCTGGGAAACGTACTTCTATACATTTGCGGTAGGGTTGTGGGGTCTCGTTTTACTCGTCTCGTCCTTTAGAACATGATAGGAAGTGTCCCCGTGCGAATCGGTGAAATTTTTGAAAAAGTACGATATAGCCCCATATAGACATATATATATAAATATATATTCCCATATTGGAGTATAGGTTCAATGTTTATCCTACTGGGAAACCTACTTCTCGACATTTGCGGTAGGGTTGTGGGGTCTCGTTTTTCACGTCTCGTCATGTAGAACATGATAGGAAGTGTTGTGGAGCGAATCGGTGAATTTTTTGAAAAAAGGCCTATACTGCATGGCTATGGGTGTATAGGGCCATACGGGGTGGCCGTGTTGGAGTCTAGGTGGGCCCCTAATGATCCTATGATGTCGTATGAGGTCTTATTTTGAAGCTCTCGTGGAGGAGCACTTGACTACACTAATGGTTTGTCCGTGTTCAATAGTCTGCGCATGCGCAGCCTGGCCGTAGTAGAGAAACCAGGCATTTTTGGGGGTATGTGGGTGTGTGTTTGGGTTAGAGATGGGCTATTCACGGTTCGAATGGGTCGTGTGAGGTATCAATGTGAAGCTTGTGTGGGGTAGAGTCAGAATGGCGTGTTTTTAAATGCATGTCGCGTCAAAATGCACATGCGCAGTCTGGCCGTAGTAGAGAAATCAGGCATTTTGGGGGTACGTGGGTGTGTGTTTGGGGTAGAGATGGACCGCTATGGGTCCGAATGGGTCGTGGAAGGTGTCAAAGTGAAGCTTGTGTGGGTTAGAGTCAGAATGGTGTGTTTTTAAGTGCATGTCGCGTTAATCTGCGCATGCGCAGTTGGTTGTAGTAAGTAAAGTGACCATTTTGGGGCAGTACATGAAGGTATTTGGGGTCGACATGGACTATTCACGCTTCGAATGCGTCCTGGAAGGTGTCAGCTTGTAGTTCTCAGGGTGTAGACCCTGACTTGAGGGATGTTCCCGTCACCTGTGACGTCATCGGTGACGTCATCAGTACGAGTAGTAAGTAAAGTGGGTATTTTGGGGCAGTGAAAGGAAGGTATTTGGTGTAGAGATGGGCCATCCTTGGTCCGAATGCGTCCTGGGAGGTGTCATTTGTAGGTCTCAGGGTGTAGACCCCGATTTGGGGGCTGTTCACAGCATCTGTGACGTCATCGGTGACGTCATCAGTACGAGTAGTAAGTAAAGTGAGCATTTTGGGGCAGTGAAAGGAAGGTATTTGGGTAGAGATGGACCATCCTTGGTCCGAATGCGTCGTGTGGGGTGTCATCTTGTAGTTTTCGGCGCGCAGACCCCGATTTGAGGCATGTTCGCGTCATATGTGACGCCATCGGTGACGTCATCAGTAGGAGTAGTAGCCAAACAGAGCATTTTGGGGCAATGAAAGAAGGTATTTGGTGTAGAGATGGACCATCCTTGGTCAGAATGCGTCCTGTGGGGTGTCATCTTGTAGCCTTCGGGGTGGAGGTCACGATTTGGGGGAAGTCCACAGCATCTGTGACGTCATTGGTGACGAAATCAGTACAAGTAGTAGCGAAAGTTAGCATTTTGGGGCAGTGAAGGAAGGTATTTGGTGTAGAGATAGACCATCCATATCTGTCATACATTATACCAAATCTGTGCTGTATTATACCATATCTGTCCTGAATTATACCATATCTGTGCTGTATTATACCATATCTGTACTGTGTTATACAATATCTGTCTGTATTATACCAAGTCTGTCCTGCATTGTACAATATTTGTCCTCTATTATACCATATATGTCCTGTATTATGCCAAATCTGTCCTGTATTATACAGTATCCGTCCTTTATTATACCAAATCTGTGCTGTATTGTAGCATATCTATACTGTATTGTACCATATGTCCTGTATTTTACAATATATGTTCTGTATTATACAATATTTGCCCTCTATTATACCATATCTGTGCTGTATTATACCATATGTGATGTATTATGCAATATCTGTCCTGTATTATACCATATCTGTGCTGTATTGTATCATATATGTCCTGTGTTATACCATATCTGTGCTGTATTTTACAGTATGTCCTGTATTGTACCATATATGACCTGTATTATACCGTATCTGTCCTGTATTATACAATGTTTGTCCTCTAATATACCATACTTGAGATGCATTATACCATATATCTGTGCTGTATTATACCATATCTGACCTGCATTATACCAAATATGTGCGGTATTATACCATATCTGTGCTGTATTATCCCGTGTCTGTACTGTATTATACAGTATCTGTCCTGTATTGTACCATATATGTCCTGTATTATATCATATGTCTTGTATTATACAATGTTTGTCTTCTATTGTATCATATCTGTCATGCATCATACCATATATATGTGCTGTATTATACCATATCTGTCCTGCATTATACCAAATCCGTGATGTACTATACCGTATCTGTCCTGAATTATAACATATCTGTGCTTTATTATACAATATCTGGCCTGCTTTATACCAAATCTGTGCTGTATTATACCATATCTGTCTTGAATTATACCATATTTGTGCTGTATTATACCATATCTGTTCTGTGTTATACAATATCCGTTCTGTATTTTACCAAATCTATCCTGTATGATACCATGTTTGTCCTCTATTTTACAATATACGTTCTGTATTATACAAAATCTGTGCTGTATTATACAGTATATGTCCTGTATTATATCAAATCTGTGCAGTATTATACAATATTTGCCCTCTATTATACCATATCTGTGCTGTATTATACCATATGTGATGTATTATATAATATCTGTGCTGTATTATACCATATCTGTGCTGTAGTGTATCATATATGTCCTGTGTTATACCATATCTGTGCTGTATTTTACAGTATGTCCTGTATTGTACCATATATGACCTGTATTATACCATATCTGTCCTGTATTATACAATGTTTGTCCTCTAATATACCATATCTGAGATGCATTATACCATATATCTGTGCTGTATTATACCATATCTGTCCTACATTATACCAAATATGTGTGGTATTATACCATATCTGTGCTGTATTATCCCGTGTTTGTACTGTATTATACAGTATCTGTCCTGTATTGTACCATATCTGTCCTGTATTACACCATATCTGTCTTGTATTATACAATGTTTGTCCTCTATTGTATCATATCTGTCCTGCATTATACCAAATCTGTTCTGTACTATACCATATGTCCTGAATTATAACATATCTGTGCTTTATTATACAATATCTGTCCTGCATTATACCAAATCTGTGCTGTATTATGCCATATCTGTCTTGAATTATACCATATCTGGGCTGTATTGCACCATATCTGTTCTGTGCTATACAATATCCGTTCTGTATTTTACTAAATCTATCCTGTATGGTACCATGTTTGTCCTCTATTATACAATATAAGTTCTGTATTATAAAAAATCTGTGCTGTATTATACCATATGTGATGTATTATACAATATCTGTCCAGTATTATACCATATCTGTGCTGTATTGTATCATATATGTCCTGTGTTATACCATATCTGTGCTGTATTTTACAGTATCTGGCCTGTATTGTACCATATATGATCTGTATTATACCATATCTGTCCTGTATTATACAATGTTTGTCCTCTAATATACCATATCTGAGATGCATTATACCATATATCTGTGCTGTATTATACAGTATATGTGCTGTATTATATAAAATCTGTGCAGTATTATACAATATTTGCTCTCTATTATACCATATCTGTGCTGTATTATACCATATGTGATGTATTATACAATATCTGTCCTGTATTATACCATATCTTTGCTGTATTGTATCATATGTCCTGTGTTATACCATATCTGTGCTGTATTTTACAGTATCTGTCCTGTATTGTATCATATATGTCCTGTATTATACCATATGTCTTGTATTATACAATGTTTGTCTTCTATTGTATCATATCTGTCATGCATCATACCATATATATGTGCTGTATTATACCATATCTGTCATGCATTATACCAAATCTGTGATGTACTATACCATAGCTGTCCTGAATTATAACATATCTGTGCTTTATTATACAATATCTGGCCTGCTTTATACCAAATCTGTGCTGTATTATACCATATCTGTCTTGAATTATACCATATCTGTGCTGTATTATACCATATCTGTTCTGTGTTATACAATATCCGTTCTGTATTTTTACCAAATCTATCCTGTATGGTACCATGTTTGTCCTCTATTTTACAATATACGTTCTGTATTATACAAAATCTGTGCTCTATTATACAGTATATGTCCTGTATTATATAAAATCTGTGCAGTATTATACAATATTTGCCCTCTATTATACCATATCTGTGCTGTATTATACCATATGTGATGTATTATACAATATCTCTCCTGTATTATACCATATCTGTGCTGTATTGTATCATATATGTCCTGTGTTATACCATATCGGTGCTGTATTTTACAGTATCTGGCCTGTATTGTACCATATATGACCTGTATTATACCATATCTGTCCTGTATTATACAATGTTTGTCCTCTAATATACCATATCTGAGATGCATTATACCATATATCTGTGCTGTATTATACCATATCTGTCCTACATTATACCAAATATGTGCGGTATTATACCATATCTGTGCTGTATTATCCCGTGTCTGTACTGTATTATACAGTATCTGTCCTGTATTGTACCATATATGTCCTGTATTACACCATATCTGTCTTGTATTATACAATGTTTGTCCTCTATTGTGTCATATCTGTCCTGCATTATACCAAATCTGTTCTGTACTATACCATATCTGTGCTGTATTGTATCATATATGTCCTGTGTTATACCATACATGTCCTGTATTTTACAGTATGTCCTGTATTGTACCATATATGACCTGTATTATACCATATCTGTCCTGTATTATACACTGTTTGTCCTCTAATATACCATATCTGAGATGCATTATACCATATATCTGTGCTGTATTATACCATATCTGTCCTGCATTATACCAAATATGTGCGGTATTATACCATATCTGTGCTGTATTATCCGTGTCTGTACTGTATTATACAGTATCTGTCCTGTATTGTACCATATATGTCCTGTATTACACCATATCTGTCTTGTATTATACAATGTTTGTCCTCTATTGTATCATATCTGTCCTGCATCATACCATATATATGTGCTGTATTATACCATATCTGTCTTGCATTATACCAAATCGGTGCTGTACTATACTATATCTGTCCTGAATTATAACATATCTGTGCTTTATTATGCAATATATGTCCTGCATTATACCAAATCTGTACTGTATTATACCATATCTGTCTTGAATTATACCATATCTGTGCTGTATTATACCATATCTGTTCTGTGTTATACAATATCTGTCCTGCATTATACCAATCGGTATACCAATTTCTTGAATCGGAGCTCTTGGAGCTCAAAGCCTGTGGAGCTCAGAGCTGACCCCCGGCGCGCAAAGGTTTCCACCGCGGTGGAAACCTTTACACCGCGCGCGCCGGGGGTCAGCTCTGAGCTCCACAGGCTTTGACCTCCAAGAGCTCCGATCCAAGAATTGGTATACCGATTGGTATAATGCAGGACAGATATTGTATAACACAGAACAGATATGGTATAATACAGCACAGATATGGTATAATTCAAGACAGATATAGTATAATACAGCACAGATTTGGTATAATGCAGGACATATATTGCATAATAAAGCACAGATATGTTATAATTCAGGACAGATATAGTATAGTACAGCACCGATTTGGTATAATGCAAGACAGATATGGTATAATATAGCACATATATATGGTATGATGCATGACAGATATGATACAATAGAGGACAAACATTGTATAATACAAGACATATGGTATAATACAGGACATATATGGTACAATACAGGACAGATACTGTATAATACAGTACAGACACCGGATAATACAGCACAGATATGGTATAATACCGCACATATTTGGTATACTGCAGGACAGATATGGTATAATACAGCACAGATATATGGTATAATGCATCTCAGATATGGTATATTAGAGGACAAACAGTGTATAATACAGGACAGATATGGCATAATACAGGTCATATATGGTACAATACAGGACATACTGTAAAATACAGGACATGTATGGTATAACACAGGACATATATGATACAATACAGCACAGATATGGTATAGTACAGAACAGATTTGGTATAATGTAGGACAGATATGATACAATAGAGGACAAACATTGTATAATACAAGACAGATATGGTGTAATACAGGACATATATGGTACAATACAGGACAGATACTGTATAATACAGTACAGACACGGGATAATACAGCACAGATATGGTATAATACCGCACATATTTGGTATAATGTAGGACAGATATGGTACAACACAGCACAGATATATGGTATAATGCATCTCAGATATGGTATATTAGAGGACAAACATTGTATAATACAGGACAGATATGGTATAATACAGGTCATATATGGTACAATACAGGCCAGATACTGTAAATACAGCACCGATATGGTATAACACAGGACATATATGATACAATACAGCACAGATATGGTATAATACAGGAGAGATATTGTATAATACATCACATATGGTATAATACAGCACAGATACGGTATAATAGAGGGCAAATATTGTATAATACTGCACAGATTTTATATAATACAGGACATATACTGTATAATACAGCACAGATTTTGTATAATACAGAACGTATATTGTAAAATAGAGGACAAACATGGTACCATACAGGATAGATTTGGTAAAATACAGAACGGATATTGTATAACACAGAACAGATATGGTATAATGCAGCACAGATATGGTATAATTCAAGACAGATATGGTATAATACAGCACAGATTTGGTATAAAGCAGGCCAGATATTGTATAATAAAGCACAGATATGTTATAATTCAGGACAGATATGGTATAGTACATCACAGATTTGGTATAATGCAGGACAGATATGGTATAATACAGCACATATATATGGTATGATGCATGACAGATATGATACAATAGAAGACAAACATTGTATAATACAAGACATATGGTATACTACAGGACATATATGGTACAATACAGGACAGATACTGTAAAATACAGCACAGATATGGTATAACACAGGACATATATGATACAATACAGCAAAGATATGGTATAATACAGGACAGATATTGTATAATACATCACATATGGTATAATACAGCACAAATATGGTATAATAGAGAGCAAATAATGTATAATACTGCACAGATTTTATATAATACAGCACATATACTGTATAATACAGCACAGATATATGGTATAATGCATCTCAGATATGGTATATTAGAGGACAAACATTGTATAATACAGGACAGATATGGTATAATACAGATCATATATGGTACAATACAGGCTAGATATATGGTACAATACAGGCCAGATACTGTAAAATACAGCACAGATATGGTATAACACAGGACATATATGATACAATACAGCAGAGATATGGTATAATACAGGACAGATATTGTATAATACATCACATATGGTATAATACAGCACAGATTTTTTATAATACAGAACTTATATTGTATAATAGAGGACAAACATGGTACCATACAGGATAGATTTGGTAAAACACAGAACGGATATTGTATAGCACAGAACAGATATGGTATAATTCAAGACAGATATGGCATAATACAGCACAGATTTGGTATAATGCAGGACAGATATTGTATAATAAAGCACAGATATGTTATAATTCAGGACAGATATGGTATAGTACAGAACAGATTTGGTATAATGCAGGACAGATATGATACAATAGAGGACAAACATTGTATAATACAAGACAGATATGGTATAATACAGCACGTATATGGTACAATACAGGACAGATACTGTATAATACAGTACAGACACGGGATAATACAGCACAGATATGGTATAATACCGCACATATTTGGTATAATGTAGGACAGATATGGTATAATACAGCACAGATATATGGTATAATTCATCTCAGATATGGTATATTAGAGGACAAACATTGTATAATAAGGACAGATATGGTATAATACAGGTCATATATGGTACAATACAGGCCAGATACTGTAAAATACAGCACAGATATGGTATAACACAGGACATATATGATACAATACAGCACAGATATGGTATAATACAGCACAGATATGGTATAATAGAGGGCAAATATTGTATAATACTGCACAGATTTTATATAATACAGGACATATACTGTATAATACAGCACAGATTTTGTATAATACAGAACGTATATTGTAAAATAGAGGACAAACATAGTACCATACAGGATAGATTTGGTAAAATACAGAACGGATATTGTATAACACAGAACAGATATGGTATAATACAGCACAGATATGGTATAATTCAAGACAGATATGGTATAATACAGCACAGATTTGGTATAAAGCAGGCCAGATATTGTATAATAAAGCACATATATGTTAAGCACAGATATGTTATAATTCAGGACAGATATGGTATAGTACATCACAGATTTGGTGTAATGCAGGACAGATATGGTATAATACAGCACATATATATGGTATGATGCATGACAGATATGATACAATAGAAGACAAACATTGTATAATACAAGACATATGGTATAATACAGGACATATATGGTACAATACAGGACAGATACTATATAATACAGTACAGACACGGGATAATACAGCACAGATATGGTACAATACAGGACAGATACTGTATAATACAGTACAGTCACGGGATAATACAGCACAGATATGGTATAATACCGCACATATTTGGTATAATGCAGGACAGATATGGTATAATACAGCACAAATATATGATATAATGCATCTCAGATATGGTATATTAGAGGACAAACAGTGTATAATACAGGACAGATATGGTATAATACAGGTCATATATGGTACAATACAGGACATACTGTAAATACAGCACAGATATGGTATAACACAGGACATATATGATGCAATACAGCACAGATATGGTATAATACAGCACAGATATTATATAATACATCACATATGGTATAATACAGCACAGATATGGTATAATAGAGGGCAAATATTGTATAATACAGAACATATATTGTAAAATACAGGACATATGGTACAATACAGTAAAGATATGCTACAATACAGCACAGATTTGGTATAATAAAGGACAGATACTGTATAATACAGGACAGATTTGGCATAATACAGGACATATATGGTATAATAGAGGACACATATTGTACAATGCAGGACAGACTTGGTATAATACAGACAGATATTGTATAACACAGTACAGATATGGTATAATACAGCACAGATATGGTATAATTCAGGACAGATATGGTATAATACAGCACAGATTTGGTATAATGCATGACAGATATCCCAAATGACCTCTACATCCGGGTGAAAGGGTTGCCCATTCACGCTTTATACACTACTAAGGCGTAATGTGCATGCGCGTGAACCTCCATGGCGGTCATTTTGGATTCAGGCAAGATGTACTTCCCAGTGTTAAGTAAAATAGTTCGTGAACATGATGCAGAGGAGTCCGATCCAGATAGAGAGGGTTATAATATTAAATTGGAACGATATGCAAGAGGTGGGGAAAATTGACGACGTCTGGCGACTAAAAAGCAACCATATTACTATACAGGAAAGTAATCGTCAGACCGGGGAATACGGTGGATTCTCGGGCGTAGCCTTAGTATCTCAGTCGCGCTTTTATTGCAGCTGTTCATGTGGAGACTATGAAGTATCCACACGGCCCCTAGCACCGGTTTAAATGGAATTAGATACGCTAGCCCGAGGAGCTGTGATGACAGATCAGCTCAAACAACTCATCTGATGTTAATAGATGAGCATCATGGCCGTCTGATGGAGTAAACGCCTTAACATGGGGTAACCTGGTAAATGCATTAAGATACCAAGAAAAACTAACCTGTAAAATCCGACGTCGAAATACAGCTAGACAACTTACAGTTCAGCTGCAAATGTTTGATATTACAGATTAGGGGAGACAACTCTAGTCAAACACAACTGATCCGCTTGGGTGAGGGTAGACAACTCTGAAACCACATTTGATGAGAAAATGTAAAATTTGGTAAGGAAACAGTGACATTTGAAAAAGTTACCTCACAATCAATAGGCTGAAAGCTATTCGAAAAATTTATCTGCATTCAAAATGTGGAGTTAATTGAATAAGTTATCGTGCTAACATGAAAACATGACACACGCACACACGGATAGACAGCAATTCTTCATCGCCCGACCGGGTCCCGACATGGGTTAATAACATACATGTACTATTCGTAGACAATTATCAACGTTTAAAAATGAATTCTGGGTAAAGGAACAATGTCATACTTTCAAAGAAGAGATTGTTAATGATCTCGTCAATATACCCAACCCCAATCATTTAGATGGTAACCATCAGTATCGCTTGCCAGCACGATATTGGAGATAACATTTCTTCAGACAACACCATTGTAAATCTACAGTCTTACAATGGTGGCCTGAACTCTTGAAGAAGTCTCATCGTTTAAATAGTTTTTTACATTCGGATCGAAATTCTCTGTTGTAGATACCGTATACAATAGGGTTAGCAAAGTTAGCGATAGTAAATGTATAGATCGTCGTTTCTTCTATCAGCAGTAAAGCCTCGTTCTCGTCGAAGGAGTTAACATACCGCTGGCTCATACGGATACCCACGTAAGGAATCCAGCAGAGAAAGTAGATCCCTGTGATAAGGCTAACGGTTAAGGTGGCCTTGTTAATCCGCGAAGTAGTTCTCGAAGGTACCGTCGGTTTTGCTGTTTCGTTTGGCCGCGCTTGGAGAGAAAACACCGGCGGTTCCCCAATGTTTTTTGCTCCCCTGTATATTTTTAAGTAACTGAATATTATTATTCCCGTCCCGGGGAAGAAAAGAAAGGCTCCTGTTGCAACGGTGCTGATAGTCGACAGAAGCTGCGGAGACCACTCTAATTGACAAAGTTGTAAATTCGGTTTGTATCGGTAACCGCCAAAACCAGTCAAAGGTACGAGGGCCCAAAATAGGGAGTATGCCCGGCAAAAGACCAGACCAATCCTAAAGCGCTTGTGCGTCACGAGTTCATGGTAGCGAAGCGGATAAATACAGGCGAAATAACGATCGAGCGCAATGGCGGCAAGCAAAAGTAGTTCGGTATATGCCAACCAGTGGGACAAAACTCCGAAGATCATACACGTCACGTGACCAAGTACCTGTTTATTTGTGTAAATCCCAGGAAGGGTTAATATCGGCGAGATGACAGCAAATGTCAAGTCTTTCATTGCCAAGTTAGAAACTAGATAGTAGGATATTCTCTGTAGTGTTGGACGTTTAAAGACCGCGGTTATCAGGAGACCGTTTCCAATTATAGAAATCAGAGAACAGATGGAATAGTACGTCACTTTGAAAACGATCAGTGGGGAATTTCCACCAAATTCCCCTGTTAACTCTTTGAACGAGGTCGTGTCGTTACCAGATATATTGGTGGAGGCGTTCATGAAATTTAATGCAGGCATTTGCATGTTTATCAAATGAAAATATCGATTCAAGCTATTTGAGACAACAAACGATTCTATCTATCCAAAAACAAATTTCAAGTCCATACAGCAGACGATTCGGGCTATTCAAAAAGCCACAGTTCAGAAAGCAGACGACTCGGGCTATTCAACACGCCTGAGTTTATCCAGCAGACGACTCTGGTAATTCGAAACCTTAAAATCCATACAGCAGACGATACTGGCTATTCAAAAGTCCATCCAGCAGACGATTCTGGTAATTCTAAAACATCAAAGTCTAGACGGCCGAGGAGTCTGGTAATTTCAAGCCTGAAAGTCCAAGACGATACTGGCTATTCAAAACGCCAAATTCCATCCAGCAGACGGCTCTGGTAATTCAAAACCTCAAAGTCCATCCAGTGGACGGTTCTGGTGATTCTGAACATCAAAGTTCAAATGGCAGATGATTCTGGTAATTCAAAAAACCTCAAAGTCCAAACAGCAGACGATATTGGCTATTCAAAACGCCAAATTCCACCCAGCAGGCGGTTCTGGTAATTCTGAACCTCAAAGATCAAACGACAGAAGATTCTGGTAATTCAAAACCTCAAAGTTCAAACAGCAGACGATATGGCTAGTCGAAACCTCAAAGTTCAAACAGCAGACGATACTGGCTAGTCATAACTTCAAATTCCAGGAATACTGATCCGAGATACTGAATCACACACTATATATATAGAATACTGGTAGTTGTCGTGAATGTGGTGTCGTTAGCTGCAACTTTTCAATCCTTCTTTCGCATCCAACGACAGTTCAGGTCACATATATATCCTGACCTGAAATTGAGAGAATATATCTACATGTATGCAATCTGTTTATGTTTACCTAAAGGGTAGGGCCTATATACCGTATAATTCAACTTATGAATGAAAATACATTCCAGAGAGAAAAAGTATGCCAGTTACTAGTCTACAGAATTTATACACGTAAATTTATACCCGCATGCGATACGAAGAACATCGCTTAATGAAAAGGGAGAGGGACCCGTTTTCAACATGAAGTGAAAAATACCAATTCATGGTCCCTCACTAGAAAAACGTGGCTCATAAGTGACATTTTTTTTAATTAAGTATTTTTTTTTCTTCTGCATTATCACCTAGGTGGAAATTATTTTCACCTGGGTGATATTATTATCACCTGGGTGGAAATTATTTTCACCCGGATTAAAATTATTCTCAATCGGGTGATATTATTATCACCTGGGTGGAAATTATTATCACCTGCGTGGAAATTATTCTCACCCGGGTTTGATTATTATTACCTGGGTGAAAATTATTATCACTTGGGTGGAAATTATTTTCACCTTGGCGATATTATTATCACCTGGGTGGAAATTATTTCCACCTGGGTGTTATTATTATCACCTGGGTGGAAACTGTTTTCACCTGGGTGGAAATTATTTTAATCTGATTGGTATTATTATCACCTGGGTGTAAATAATTCCCACCCTGGAGAGGAGGCGTAAATGTGAGTTGTGACAATGGAATTGCGGATGAACCTGGGACCTGCACCCTCGCGAGCCAGTGTATGATCTGTGAGGATTCAGGATTTATCTGGACTTGTAGAAATGGGGACCTGGGGTGGCCCTTGGATTGGAGTGTATCAATGGCAATTTGGAGCCACTCCAGAGAAGCCTAGATGACGTCATCGGTGACGTCATCAGTAGTAGACAAGGGGTGCTGTCCAGGTTAATCGGTGACGTCGTGGTGCGCATGCGTAGTCAAATAGTGGTAGAGAAAGAACATTTTTGGTTGTGAATGGGATTTCTTGGGCGACAGATGGGCCACCCTTGGTCAAAATAGATCTACAAGTTCTCGTATTGAAGCTTGCACAGCCGAGTAGTAGAGAATGGGCAGTTTAGGGTGCACAGGTCAGTTTTGGGGTGATCTAGGGGCCTTACTTGGTCACAATATATGCGCAGAATCTAGGACGTCTGTTGTTGGAGTTTGGCGATATGTGGTTCATACTTGGTCCAGATATGGCGTACATTTGATAGAACTGAGGTACTTCTCACGTTAACAGGTGATGTCATGGTGTGAATGCGCAGTAAAGCCATCTTTAGATGCACATTTTTGTGGGTGATAGATGGGCCGTCCTTGCCGTGTATGATGTATTGATGCTCTCGTGATGTAGACTAAGGTTGGACTGCTGTCAACGTTGACCCGTCACCGGCGAATGCGCAATCGAGAAGTAGTAGAGATAGGATATTTTCGGATGCGCATTTGCCCTAACCCATAGGGGCGACTGGTGGCATGTGGGTCTTCGGGGAACCTGACCAGGGTGACATTGAACTGCGATTCCATCGGCTTGGAGGCCTTTGGGGACGTTTATGGCGATATATGGGCCATGCTTGGGGTCATATTGAAGCTCTTGGCGTAGCGCCAGGAAAGACTTCTCCTGTCATAGAAATAGAGAATCTAGGAAAAAGAAAATATTGTATTGTAATAACTGCTATTAATACTAATACTAACGCGACCAGAGACACCGCACAAGATAACTTGCAACATGGGTGCATCCACATGGGCCCTCACATCAGAGAAACAGCCATGTCGATCTTTGAACACTTTACTCTGCTGCTGCTTAAATGAAGGGCGATCCCATGCACGGAACCATCATGAAGACGAAGCGTAACTTGGAAGAGGACATGGGGTTACCACCCATCGAGGCCCCGAAAAAAAGCCGTCCAAATGCGAAAAAAGGTGTTCCGGGTTGCCTTAACAGAATCCTGGACTGCCCAAAAACGCTTTGCGATGTCAACGGATGGTCAACAAAATGGATCCAACGAGTAAGAGCGAACACGATCGAAGAAAAGTTTGACAAGGGCGGTTGCTGAAATGGGGACTTCCCATTGGTCAAGAGCGAACATGACGAATCATGCCTCTGTTGCACGGAAAATACAGATAATAATGTTATGTAAGCACACTCAAATTGGGACCCCCAGTTTGGATGTGACGAGATGGAGAGAATAACATAATGTGAAATTACAAGCGTCTAGTCCGTCATTCACAACCCAGCCGTCGCCCACCAGAGAACACCCGCGTCCATTATCCAAAGACCCACTCCATATTCCATATAACAGCACTAGCACCAAATTCAAAAAGACAATCATAGTATACATAAACACAGGCCTGTTTCCCCGCAAGAGAGAAGCGGTCAACAGCCTTCAATGACGCCGGCAAGTCACCACATACACATTAAGCTTGTTGTTTTCTCTCCTCTGATTGCGTCAAGTCATGAAGACATTAGAGGCTAGATGTGTGTGTGTGTGTGTGTGTGTGTGTGTGTGTGTGTGTGTTTGTGTGTGTTTGCGGGGGTGCGCGCGTGTGTATGTATGTGGGTGCGTATGTACAAATTATATATGTACGTATGTGTGTACCGGTACATTGATAGATTTGCGTTTGTATACACACTTAATTTGGATGAGCATTTAAAAAAAAGTTTATTATTATGCCATGTACATAGATAGATATTATCTAATTTGAAATATTAAAATACGGAAATAGAAAAATATATACATATTATAACACATAAAATATAACTTAAATAACCGTACTGTTTGTGGCATTTTTAGTCAATTTAATTTGTTTTCGTTTTGGTTTTGACTCCTATTGGTACATATTATTTGAATGTTTGTATGTCTGGATGGTATGACCCATATGCAGATAATAATTCAACTATTAAAAAAAGGAAAAAAGTAAATTGTCAACCAAAGCTCAAGAAAACAGGTAATCCTTAGGATATTCACGAACCGTCCAAATTTTAAGCGTCTGGTCCGTCATTCATTATTCAGCCGTCGTCGATTAAGGAATATCCTCGTCCATAACGTAAAGACCTGTTCCATATAACAGCATAAGCACCAAATTCAAAAAGACACTCATAGTATAGATAAACTTAGGCTAGTTTCCTACGAGAGAGAAGCGGTCATCACACCACAGTAGCGTCATAATATTTTTAAAAATAAAAATAAATATAAACTTAACTTAGACAGAAAACAACTCACCTGTTATTATATGCGGCTGTTGAGGGTTACAGTACACACTAACTTTGTAGGCATGTGGGCTCATGGGCTGTCTAGAAATACCTGTTTATAAGTAAACCAATCGCTTGATTATATTAGCGCTTTCAAGGCTAGTTACCGACACTATAGCTGCAATGTGTGTATGGATCTGTATGTGGCCATCTCTAAACGTATATCAACTCCTCTATTAATCTCTGTTGGATACATTAACACGTACTTAGGGCACATCAGCCAGCATCATCTACTTGTTAATAGGTAAACCGATGTGATCGAATTACTGCTGATGAAACGTCTCCTATGTCCAATTCTCACGCATATAAATGTGATGTAGCCAGCTAATTATACACAATGAAGACAAATGTCCAAGAGGCAGATACGCAGTTAGATCCGGTCAGGAAATGATGACCCGGTGAATAGCTGGTCAGTCAGAAGGCAATACCTCATGTTTGTTTCCACCGAGAACCAGCACTCTATTTGGAGAAATGGATTCGGTATCACGACCACATAAGGTTTGCCCCATTTGCTATGAAATACGCCTGGAGGTTTCTTGAGTAATGAGGTTCAAATATCAATTCAGAAAAGTGTCCATGTTGCAGAGGTTTATGACGTTAATGTATCAGGTAAGGAAAAGAAGAATAACACAAGGCGGTGAAGTGGTGTTGGAAAAATGGAAATGATAAACTTCAAGCTAGCCCCAATACGCATCAAAGCGAGATAACGCAAAGTTGTGTAACTGTTACAGAGAAAAAAATCTCGAAGTGACATACCCGTATTGGTCGCAGCTAGGATATAGAATTATATATGTTATATAATATCTCGAGTTGTAAAATATCTGTCACGGAGAACAGAAAATGTTTGCGAAGTGATCTGTCACATCCAATATCCAGTAGACGAGGTCCCAATTCGTACGTTCACAGATCTGTATGTATTTCGAATTGATCCGTTTCGTTTTTGTATATGTGTAGATTTGTGTTAAGTTTCTCTGGAGTTTTATACTGTGTTTTCGTGGAATGGATTAACAATAAAGAATACTGATCAATGACACGGGTTTGATATTTTTGGTACATTATGATGTCTTACCAGCATCAGTGAAACTGTTGACAACTTCTCCCATGTACGTCTTTCATTTTCAACTTCCGTTATGACAAGAGTATGCCAATTCAGAATTTTTTTAAAAGGTTTTTGATTTTACAGATAATTACACCTGTCAAACAAAGTGACACTCGTTCTAGACTACCAGATAATATCTGTGTTGTTACCTGATTTACTTTAAGTGAAACATATCTAACTCCATGTACATTTAATTTTGTAGAAATGCATTTGTGTGTATGCCACTCGTCACATGGTCTGACCAGTACTTCCGTCCATCATCTGTCAGACGACATGTTACAGACTGAAAACCATGCATGTTTTAAGTGTGGAGTGTACCCCTAGACACTGATAGATGTATGACATTAAAATTGCTGTTTTACCAAAACCAGCACGACCAATGATGAATAGATACAGAGCTTCCTGCCTTGTGTTTATCCATTGAAAGAAGAGTGTTAAAACACGTTTTGCTTTTGATTCAACCTTAGCACGAAATGTCGATATTCCTGTTCCTCCACCATCTGTGTTGTTCGATACTATCTCTAAGCCAAGGTCGTAACCAGTATTAGTTGTCTGCAGATGTCCAGGACCAGAGAGAAATGCTGAATAGTCGTCTGTAGGTATATGTTTTTCGTATCTTTGAACATGCTTTCACCATTTAGAAACATGAGGGTGAGACTCACAAAACTCCCCGGCTTCCCCCAAGCAAATGAGAAATATTCTGAGAATGTGCAACATCTTATGGCTACACTAATCATCCAGAATTGTTCTTTTTAGAAAACATAATCAATTCTGCAGATATAACAGCTACATTCAAGAATATATATCAAAAATAATATCTAGATTAATGCACAAAAAAGGTTATGTGAAATATAGGCCGAGACGAATAATTTTTTGTAGGCTTATAGAATACAAGCAGCTGTACCGAACAAAATCGGAGATTATTACATCCGAAAGGGGCATAACTCAATAAAATATGGGCCGTGACAACTATTTTTTTTGTAGGCATCTAGACTACAACTGGATAAAAAAGTTTCCTCGTAATTTGGTAGCTGTACTAAACTGTATTAATTATATATAACTGGTTACATTCAAACATATATCACGAAATCAGAGATAACTACACTGCAATAGGCATAACTCTGTAAAATAAGGGCCGAGGCGAGTAATTTTGTGTTGGCTTCTAGAATACAATATCAATGTTTCCAAAATATAGTAGCTGTATCGAACACAGTTCTGCAGATATAGTTGGTTACATTCAAGCATATAAGACAGAAAGAAAAATTAATATATCTGTAAAGGGACATAACTCTACAAAATATGGGCCGAGGGGAGCCACTTTTGACAGGCGTCTGACTTAGCACCAGATGAATATGTGTTCAAAGTTTGGTGGTTGTGTCTCAAGCGGTTTTGCCTAGAATGCGGTAACGGACGGACGGACGGACGTACATGGCGACGACAATACACCCAAGCCAAAATGGCCGAGGGGTAAAAATCTGCTTCGTCCCAATTCTCCTCGAGTCTGTCAATATCCAACTGATGCATCATCTATGACCTTAAAAAAACAGAACAATGGTGATATTCTTTCATTTTGTTTCAAGGTTCTGCTCTTTTCTTGGCAAAAGCGAGTACCCTATTTCTTCTAATTATTCAGGCATATGTGAAGAGTAATTCTGCTAACATTCTCTACATTTCACTAGCTAGATGTTCAGTTCTTGGGAGAAATAGTACTGTTCTTCAAATGAGTTTTATTGTTCAAGAATTTATCTGCATGGTTTGAATTGAGTTCGAATTTTGCGAAAATAATTATCTTCGTCTTTCTCATACGAAAACGTTACATTGCGGATGGCGTAAGGTTCGATCCTTCTTGATAATCACAATATAGCCATTCCCAAGGTTGTACTCTTTTGCTGATTTACATCAATCATCTGCAACCGTCTCAGTCAGTGGCGTCTATATTATCTTCAAGAGTGTGCTTTTCTTGGTAATTTTGTTTTGTACCATGACTAAATGCAACTTAAAAAGGGTGGTGGAAAACGATACCGACGTACTAACAAGAAGTCATGATCCCACAGACAAATGTACTAACTGCGTATTTCTAAAAACATGACAAGAACCAAAGGTGATCCCTGTGATGATACATAGACTACAAGACAGGTGTTAGACTACAAGACAGGTGTTAGACTACAAGACAGGTGTTAGACTACAAGACAGGTGTTAGACTACAAGACAGGTGTTCTCCAATACGTGAGTATTCCATCAGCTTCAACACCAAGACAGGTGTTCTCCAATACGTGAGTATTCCATCAGCTTCAACACCAAGACAGGTGTTCTCCAATACGTGAGTATTCCATCAGCTTCAACACCAAGACAGGTGTTCTCCAATACGTGAGTATTCCATCAGCTTCAACAGCAAGACAGGTGTTCTCCAATACGTGAGTATTCCATCAGCTTCAACACCAAGACAGGTGTTCTCCAATACGTGAGTATTCCATCAGCTTCAACACCAAGACAGGTGTTCTCCAATACGTGAGTATTCCATCAGCTTCAACACCAAGACAGGTGTTCTCCAATACGTGAGTATTCCATCAGCTTCAACACCAAGACAGGTGTTCTCCAATACGTGAGTATTCCATCAGCTTCAACACCAATACAGGTGTTCTCCAATACGTGAGTATTCCATCAGCTTCAACACCAAGACAGGTGTTCTCCAATACGTGAGTATTCCATCAGCTTCAACACCAAGACAGGTGTTCTCCAATACGTGAGTATTCCATCAGCTTCAACACCAAGACAGGTGTTCTCCAATACGTGAGTATTCCATCAGCTTCAACAGCAAGACAGGTGTTCTCCAATACGTGAGTATTCCATCAGCTTCAACACCAAGACAGGTGTTCTCCAATACGTGAGTATTCCATCAGCTTCAACACCAAGACAGGTGTTCTCCAATACGTGAGTATTCCATCAGCTTCAACACCAATACAGGTGTTCTCCAATACGTGAGTATTCCATCAGCTTCAACACCAAGACAGGTGTTCTCCAATACGTGAGTATTCCATCAGCTTCAACACCAAGACAGGTGTTCTCCAATACGTGAGTATTCCATCAGCTTCAACACCAAGACAGGTGTTCTCCAATACGTGAGTATTCCATCAGCTTCAACACCAAGACAGGTGTTCTCCAATACGTGAGTATTCCATCAGCTTCAACATCAAGACAGGTGTTCTCCAATACGTGAGTATTCCATCAGCTTCAACACCAAGACAGGTGTTCTCCAATACGTGAGTATTCCATCAGCTTCAACACCAAGACAGGTGTTCTCCAATACGTGAGTATTCCATCAGCTTCAACACCAAGACAGGTGTTCTCCAATACGTGAGTATTCCATCAGCTTCAACACCAAGACAGGTGTTCTCCAATACGTGAGTATTCCATCAGCTTCAACACCAATACAGGTGTTCTCCAATACGTGAGTATTCCATCAGCTTCAACACCAAGACAGGTGTTCTCCAATACGTGAGTATTCCATCAGCTTCAACACCAAGACAGGTGTTCTCCAATACGTGAGTATTCCATCAGCTTCAACACCAGTAGAGTCATCTTCCATGGTCAAAATATGCTCATGCCATTTCAGCATGGTTTGGAAGTACATGTACTGCTGTAGGTGACACTTTTGGATGGTTTGTGAAGTGGCAACTGGAGTAGGAAGCATACAGATTGTTGGACCCCGGATGGTTTGTGAAGTGGCAACTGGAGTAGGAAGCATACAGATTGTTGGACCAAAAGCACGGTGTTGTTCAAACACTTGTTCCCTGTAAGTCTGGCCCGGAAAGTTTCTTTCCCTGGCTTCTGAGTAAGCTCTAGCCAAGAGATTATTCATTTCGCGTTGGGACTTTGTAATGTACGACACAAATACACTGCATAGAAATATGTACACATTTCTGGCACATTCAGGTGCTGACTCTCCCGTTCACCGTTTCAGACTCTTCAGTATTTATCATACCTGCAACATTCGCCTGTTAACTCGCATATTTATATTGCTGGACGCAACGTTAAATCTAATTATTTCGCTCTCATTTTTTCCGTTTTGATTCTATGGACTTCCCTCGCTGTAGTTTGTGTCATCTGCTCTGGTGATTGACCACGACTGTAATGTACATGCGTGTGGTAGTCACTGGACCGGTTAGCAGGTTAGGTTGCCTGGTTGCTTTAGAGATTGTTTTAAGAAGGTTCCAGACAAATCCGATTTTACGTCTACTGCGCAGGTTTCTGCCCATTTACCAAAATAGCGATATTTATTGAAATTTAATGGAAAATGAAAATAAAAGCTTTTTAGAGAACAATTGTGCAAGTATTTTTAAATTGGATAATGTGTTTTCCAACCCTAACCCTAACCCTAACCCAAACCCTAACCCTAGCAAACTGACTTAGCGAAATTAGGGTAATTTGGCCCAAAGATCATGGTTTTCCATGTTGGCATCTTACTGTCTTGAAGAGAAGCCTGGTAACCCCTCACTTTCATTAGGTTTTCTGATTCAGCATTGCTCCAGAAAACTACTGAGGTATTTTCGAGAAAATGACATTTTAACTTTAGAATATATTCGCTTTTTGTATGAGAATAGAGGCATTTTTCGTAGAATTCCTATCTAATCCCATATATTAGGGTAGGGATAAGCCATTATAGTACACCATATTTGTTCCTAGATTATTGAAAATGGAGCCTGGTGACCCCTGAATTTTAGCCTTTATTTAGAATTTTTGCCCTACCTCTTGTTGGAATATAAGAAAGATCTTATTTTTGAAATTGTCTGGGTGAGTGAGTAGGATTTACCGTCGTTTTCAACAATGTTTCAGTTATATCACCACGGTGCCTACATGCATGTGCCAGAACACAAGAGTGCTCACAGTTCCTATTATCATGGACATAGCTAAATAATATAATAATATATAGCCCTCACGTATACGCTGTGGCGAGTAACAAAATATTCAATATTTCTTTTATTTCGCATTCTTTCAACATAAGTTTTATATAATAAGTTTTCGAATACAATTGCTGATAAATACAGTCAAACTTAAAAATAAGGTAAGTACTCCTTAACTTCGGTGATCTGACGAGAACCGGTGTATCCAACGTAATACGCCGTACCTTTCAAATTGTCTGGAACCTCCTTAAAATCGTTTGAAAATGCAGGTTTTGGGAGGATGGCATGCGAGCAGTGGGCCAGACTCGGTCTCTTGGATAGTGGTTCGAGTTGGTGCTGGGTGATATCACAAGCAGTGTGTCTTGAACTGTGATATTTTTGACGTACAATTTACCCAGCATTCTCATCGTCGAGTTGAAGTTGCAGTGCACTGGCTGCTGGGCTTTACACGTCAGGAGGCTATAGTTGTGATTGTGAATCGTCGAACTTTATCTATACACCATGCAAACATGTTGTGACTGGTGACCTTGCTGTGGTGAGTGATAAGGACCTGAAATTACTCCTGATGAAAGGACGTAAATATAGAGAACCAAGAAGAATAAATCTGAAGGCCGACCAGAAGATAGTCCTGTCTGCATTGGAACACGTTATTGATTGGTCTAAGCGAGAAAAAGTTGAACCTACAGTACTCGCTGATTGGCTGGACCTCACCAAAAGCAAGGTCGTTGAGACAATCCGCCATATTGACAGAAGTACTCTTCCCCAACCAAAACAAGTACTGAGAAACCTCCATTCACAAGAAGTTCTAGCAAATCTCCAGATTAAATTCGTCATAGTCCCAGCAGACAAAGCTCCAAATAATATAATATTCATATGTAAATATTACTATTACCAGGTGCTGGTTAAAGAATTGAGTGTAGACATATCATCATCAAATACGTCACCTTACTCCCAAACTTCAGTTACTCTGGAAGATGTATTTAACAATCACAAAACGTTTCTCAGGGAAAGAGGTATTTGTCTTCCACCCAATCATAACGACATACCAAAAGTATACTGCACTCCCAAAATGCATAAATCACCATACAAAGCTAGATTCATAGCTGGTTCTAGAAGCTGCACCACCAAGCTTCTTTCAACCCTATTGACGAGGGCCCTTCAGGAGGTAAAAGCATTTTTGGGAAAGGTATTGCGCCACTATTTCTAAAAACTCTGGCGTTGAATGTATGTGGATATTAAAAAACTCAAAATGTCTTACGGAGGAACTTGATGCTAAAGGTGACATACCGTACAGACATGTATCCACATGGGATTTCTCGACTCTCTATACTACAATCCCTCATCAGGACCTCATTGACCGTCTAAGTTCATTAATAGTATCTGTGTTCAAGAAAACTGATCGTAGATATATTAATGTCGAAAGCCATAAAGCATTCTTTAGCTCTACTACACACAAGATATCATTCATAGGATGTTTCTTTGTTTATAGAGTTGCTTGAATTTCTCATTAAAAATATGTATGTGAAATTTGGCAACATAAGATATCAGCAGCATGTACTAATTGTGCACCCCTGTTGGCTGACCTGTATCTGTTCTCTTATGAATATGACTATATGCAGGCGCTTTCAAAAACCGATCCATTCAAAGCCCGTTCCTTCTCATTCACCAAACGCTATATAGACGATTTTCTCGCTGTGGATAATCACTATATAAATGATGCGGTGAAGGATATATATCCACCTTCACTGGATTTGAAGGAAACTACAGATACATATCGCATGCTGATAGCAAAATACGAACGTAGTGTGCAAGATCTATGGCGTTATGTTTCGTAACTTGTGTCTAATTCCGCTTAACCCGGGGCTAGGGGCCGTATGAGCTCATGTACTTCAAGACCTTCATGGTGCTCATATGAACAGTCACAATAAAAGCGTGACTGAGATACATCATTCTCTAGATAACGACTTTACAACGAATATTATGGATTAAGAATACTGATCAGCGATACGGATTTTATATTTTTGGAACATCACGATGTCTTGTCGGCATCATTGAAAACTGTTGACCACTTCTCTCTTGCAGGAAACTAGCCTATGTTTATGTATACTATGATTGTCTTTTTGAATTTGCTGCTAATACTGTTATATGGATATGGAATAGGTCTTTGGATTATGGACGCGGATACTCTTTAATGGATGACGGCTGAATTATGAATGACGGACTAGACGCTTGTATTTGTCAACATGTGTGATGTGGCTGCATTTTTTATGAGTATGGCAAACTACAGTCCATTGTCAAATGCGGTCTTAAGGTGGTGTTGATGTGTGACACAATCCAGGTAAACCAAGATGGTAAATCAGGGGAATACCATCTAGACGTCACGCTATGAAAACTTCGTGCGAAATGTTCGCCGATATTCTACGAGATCCCATAATAAGCCAATCACGACCATTTCAACCTTTTCTCTCCGACAATGATTGACGTTTACTTCACGGAGATTAACATCTTCGCACGGTACAATGTTTTGATATTTTCTACCCCTAAAGCTACTTACACATGTATACGATTATCCGATAACCACAATGCGGCAACGACAATACGGCAACGGCAAAAAATCGATCGTATGAAAATGAATTGGTCCGTACACATGAATGCGTAACGATTACGACAGTGCGATAAGCCTATCCGGCAATGCGATACGATTATCCGTCTATTATTGGAATCGGTTCTGGAGTGATTTTTTGCCGTTGTCGGACATAAGTCGTGCGGTTTTATGACGTCACATCAGCAACACACATATGGTAAAGTCATCGTCGTCCATTGCGGTAAGAAATGTTCCCATGTCGGATTCGCTTTTATACTTATAGCCGTAGTCATGTGTACACCAAAAACGCATTACCGTTGTCGTTGCCGTTGCCGTATTGTCGTTGCCGCATTGTCGTTATCGGATAATCGTATACATGTGTACGTAGCTTAACAAAGCCAGACTTTTCGGCGGAAGTAAACTATTTAATCTACGGTTTTCCACGCACCCTGTCTGGGAATGATGCCATATTTGGAAACGGTTTCAGGATAATGTTTATATATTAGACCACAAGCTACCGTGACGGTGTAATTACTACATGTAGTTGTGGGCCTGATCTTGAAATAGTTTCAACAAGCTATTCATCTTATTGGCTAAAAATACTAGTTTCAATTTCGCACGGGATTTATATAGGGCTGAATTCAGATATAATATTCCGTGATATTATATCTGAGTTTACTGAGATTGATGTGTGACAGTGAAGTATTGGATTCTCTACATATGAATGTTACCATGGTGGGTAATCCCGCTTTGTTCATCGCTCACCTCATTGTTTCAGAAGTTTGAAAGTGGGTCATATAAGAAAGTCCTGCGATACTGTTACTGTGATTCCTGTTGTGCAACAACAACAGGAAAAAAATGGTGGTCCGTGTCGTGTCACATACGGCAGTGAAAGCAAGTACTATGAAAACTCCCAGCTAAGGTGCGTCTGTTAATTCAGTTCGGTGCATGCCATTGTCTTTGGTGAGAATGTGAAAGAGGGAGGTGGAACTAACACTCATAAAGGCACTGCGGAGGCGATGGAGACTATGAATGTGAGGTCCCCTGTTCAGACTGTAGAGCAGTCGGGACATCATGCACATCCGGCTCCTTATCAAACTGATTCAAAGAAAAACATCGTCTCTCCTGCCGAGAGTATGGACTGCAAGTCCTTCAGATGCTGGTACCATATCATTGTCTTACACTGAGAGATCCAAGAAAAGAGACTGTTGAGTTGTATAATGATGATGGTGTTATGCTGGGAAGAGACTATCTTAGAGGTGTTTATGAAGTGCCAGTATCTAGAATAACAGAAAAAAGTTTTGTGACTCGGAGGCCGAGTGTAGTCCCCAATGCTAAAGTTTATGGGCATGGTGGTTGCTTTCAGAGCATCGTCCCCACAGCGCATGCTCCATTTCACAGGCTCATTTGTCATCCCTGCCTCCAATAGCGGAAGTTGACCTTTACTACGTTGCTATGACGTATAGGGGAAAACCCAAATACGCACTGTTCAGTTTGAATCCGGCCGAACACCTCCTTCACTTTTGCACATGAGCGAACTACTTTTCATATGCTCTGTCCAGATAAACAGGGGAAATAACCTGTAAACAGATAATTCTTTTTACCGCTAGGTCAACAGAGGTATTATGCAGACTTGAAAAGTAATCGAAATATTCGGCAAACATCTACATGTATTTTACTATATGATGTCACTTCCGGCGATGTGCGCGCGACCCTGAATCCATTCCAAAAACCTGACTGGTGGCTGGTGTATTATTAGACCCCCAGCGAGGTGGTTGCTTTCAGAGGTCACCAAGAAGTCTTATAAGAGATTTCATTTTGGATTGTTTGACACTGATTGATGTAATTTCTAATATTGATATGTTTGTGTTTCAGATTTTTGATAGAATGTAAATGTCCTCAAAGTGAATAATATTGCTGGTCCCTATTTATCTGGAGTATCGCTGAACACGACTTTAAATTCAACTCTCTATCATTTGAACACTAGACTAGTGTGACCAATTACCGACCAATTTTACAGCATTTTTTAGTCTTCGTTAAAAACTAAATCATCCCTGGTACTAAAGACTTTCATGGAATAAAGAAGAACCTGTCAGGATTATTTCTGTATCATTTTGTCATTGTTTCCAACCGAACTTTTCAAATTTGGATGCCCAGAAGCACACAGGGGCAACTCCGGGTATTTCCCGATCTGTGTAATCAATTAGCGTGGGTGTTTGGATTTCGTTATTTTGAAAAGTTTTATTCCATTACTGGTGACAATTTTGTTGTATAAATAAAGCTGGGTTCTTGTGAATATCCTTGCAACAATAAAAAGTTATATTCTAACTTTTAAGTCCCGTTATTTCAGACAAATGATGCATCCACCAAGAAAATTTCCACCATCATAAAGTTTGTACGGCTGTCGGATTAGTTATCGGACTTATCGGACACGCATCTCGTGCGCACGTGTTGCACTCGTGATGACAACACAATAAGATGCCAGAACAAAGGGGGGATCATTTCTAATTGCTATGCAAAATATAGAATTATATTACCGACGAAAGTCTACAAATTTAAATTTAAAATTTTTGTTTTCATCCAAATTCGAAATTCTTCATGTTGTGGCGGAGAGTGAAACTCGATCTACTCCCTTGTCTTCCCGATGTCACTCCAAAGTAATTAAGGGTACAAATTGAACAATAATCATATCATCTTTCACGTCAGAACTTCCACTAATGATTCCCATGTACAATTCTTGAAAATAGATTGTAGTTCAACGTGAAATTCTTGTTCGCGATGGGTGTCCGATAACTGGTAAAAGTCCTTGTCGTGAACGGAGCTGAAAAGTCGAGTTAAAAAAATAGCTCCCGCACGTGCAGAAGGGAGTGGCGTCATCGATGAAATTTAAAACGGAAGACAGTTTCCGTGTCATTTCGAGAAATACTTCTTTATATATTCCAGAAAAACCTTCAAAAATGCACGATCATGGGCGTCGCTAGGATTTTTCAAGGGGGGGTCGACTATCATAGCACTTTAGGCGAGGGTCCAGGGGCCGCCTAGGCCCCGGAAGCTCCGGGGTCCTACATCGCCGGAGATGCGTTCTAGGCGTTTTCCGGGAATTAAATCTGAACATAATGTAGGCAGATTTAGGGTTATATTATACAGCTTTTAGGAACTTAGATGGCATGAGATGCATTCTGAGCGATTTCCAACAATTAAACTAACACATCATTTGTCAAATATCAGTATCATATTTTATTCTCTTGTCATCTTGAAAACACAATAATAATGCTTTGGACCGATATACCTCGTAGGCTAACCCAGTGTCGCCGGAACGTAATTGAAATTGGGGGCCCACTATCACAGCCCAACAGGCGGGGGTCCAGGGGCCGCCTAGGCCCCGGAAGCTCCGGGGTCCTAGATTGCCGGAGATGCGTTCTGAAGGTTTTCCCGGAAATAAAACTGATCATACTGCATGCACATTTATGATTCTATTTTCATGATTTTTCGCAATTATAAGCATACATCGATATTGAAAACATCGCACCTCATGCCTGCATCCATTTGACGTTCTAGTTATATTTAAAACATACAAAACGATGACTTTTAGTTCTTGGGAGGGAAACCAATATGCCTACCGATACGATTCATTCACGCAAAGATAAAACAAGGAAATCCTCACAGCCCAACAGGCGAGGGTTTACGGGCCGCTTAGGCCCCGGAAGCTCCGAAGTTCCAGATCTCCAGAGATGTGTTCTAAGCGTTTTCCCAGAAATAAATTCGAACATAATATATGCCGATCTATGGTTCTATTTCCACGTATGTTTCGCATTTATAAGCATTCATCGATATTGAAAAAATCATACTTCATGCCCGCGAATCCATTTGACTTTCTAGTTATATTTAACACATTAAAAAAAAAACACATAAAAAGGCGATGAACTCATGGAACATTAGAACAAATATGAGAGCCATTTACATTTACACAAAGCTAAAATGAGCGATTCGCACAACCTGACGGGCGAGGGTCCAGGGGCCACCTAGGCCCCGGAAGCTCCGGGGTCTCCGGTTGCCGGAGATGCGTTTTACGCGTTTTCTCGGAAACAAATCTGAACACGGTGTATATAGATTTATGGTTCTATTTTCACATTTGTTTCGCAAAAACCCGCATCGATATTGAAGAATATGCCGGACTCCATTTGACTTCCTGGTTTGACACAAACAAAACAGGCCTATAACACACCACTACACGTCCTGGCACTCTATCTGTAATTTTTATTTTGGGACATGGTCTGTTAGGGATGCTGAAAAGTGGGGGGCCCAAAGATATTGGTTTTGTTGAACCAAGCAGCAGGAGGGTCTCTTCAATCACCACCACCAGGCCTGTAATTGCTGTAGTTTTATTGAAATATTATCAAATTTCGTTCTGCTCCTTCAACGGCATACTTTCCCAGTGTTCGCTCTATACAAAAGCAAGGGAGGTACAAGCAGGTCCCATGGGCAATGTGTTGAGCCCAGCTTTATCTTGCGAGAGCAACACAATGTTCATCTGGCTTGAAAATTGGCACAGGAATCGGTCTTGAGCATTCGGGAAAGTACACATTCGGGACACATAACTAGAAAGCATTCGGGATTGTTACTGGTACACAACAGAACTACAGTATGACTGTGGTACTACTACAGAATATAGAAGTCAAGTTAAGTTTGTTTTCAATTAACTGTACTTGTACTACAGTCAACTATAATCAAATGAAAGTTGAACTATAGTAAACTATAGTAAAACCACAGTTTTACTTTTGGTATTGCAGTAACTGGATACAGTTATGCTACTGTGGTAATCCAGGTTATTACAGTTAAATTACAGTTCCCCAACTACAGTTACTTTAGTGATATACTGTAGTTGCATTTTTGCCTGGGAAGGACTGGTCCTTTCTGATATTTAATTAATCAAGGGTTTTAAAGTTAAACTATTGATAATTCATTTGAGGACATGCAAAATTGGAAAAGCATCTTATTTAAAACACGATACGGTTGTCAGGTTTTGATGTTTAATATGGATTCTGCATGTTGGTGAGCCAGGTGGCCCGAGGCTGCCGTGTAGCAAATTGCAGACCACTCGTCAGAGTGCATGCATATATAAAGTTACAAACAAGTATTGAAACTACTCAAACCTGTTCTATTCATTCAATTATTTTCCAAAAAAAAACCCAACAACAATGTATCGATCTGATCATACCGTACCATACCAGTGCACAGGAACTTTCTCCATCCTGCTAAATGCATGTCACTATTTCAATGCAACCCAAAATTTAACGTCATTTTAATTGGCTCTACGAACATGAACATGAATAATGAACATGAATTACCCACCCTCATGTTTTGTATCACATCAAATCCTAAGTAACATAATATTATCTAATAAGAATTTCAGCAAATAATAGGTGAAGTGTGTATAGAAAGTTTCAACATCCTTGTGTCAAATACATCTGTGTCGTTTTTCGCCAGACTGTCAAACTACAAACACCACATTGTGGATACTCGGGTACTTGATCTTAGTTTGACTCAAACTTATGTTCATAAAATAGGGGAATTGGTTTCCCATTTTCATAAAAGGCTGTGAGCACTCTTCCCTTGATTAAATCACAAGAATCTACATATCGATCTCAGGTTTATTGTGGGTTTGGTTTCACTGACCACTTTTACGAAAAAAAATAAAAAAAATAAATTCACCCGCCCTACCCATAGTTTTTCCAAACAATGATGCTAAACAGGAAATTAATTTTAACCAGCGTAAAGCTTTGGCTCAACATGTGGCACTTGTTGGAAGAGATGAGATTGAATTGGCAAGTGCCAATTCCGAGGCAGTTTCCCGTAGTAAGTGAAAATTTCAGAATATTTGAAAAACAACGATATTTTTTATTTCTTTCTATAATGACAAAGTGATTTATGATATATAAATTTGAAAAGTACAAAATTTATTGGAACCTTTGTATGAACTTCATCGGACAAGGGGAGATAATTCCTAACATAAAACATTTAACGAATTAACCAATTACAATCAATGGCTGAGTCAATCTTAATAAATTAATATCCTATCAATGCTCCCCAATCGTACATGTCGCTGTATACGATCTTACGTATTTCAATTGAATTTGGTGTTCTGAGCGCCCATACCATGGATATTTATAGCATTATGACATCATGGTCGCATCTGGACTCCATTTGCGGTCGGGGAGGGGGTAGGTACACTGTGCCCATTTACCTCAATGTTTACACCAAAGATCAGTCCATGTATCTACCCCGTATTATGGTGCCACAATGTCAGGACGGCAGCAACATGAAAAGACTCCCCCCAGCGAGCCCGCTAGTTCGGCTGAGCCAACCAAAACTTCTTTGTCATTAATGTTCCCTTCAAAGCACTATGAAGCGTTCTCGGGATTGGTTAACACCATGGGCGTCGCTAGGATTTTTCAAGGGGGGGTCGACTATCATAGCACTTTAGGCGAGGGTCCAGGGGTTCTAGATCGCCGGAGATGCGTTCTAAGCGTTTTCCCGGAATTAAATCTGAACATAATGTATGTAGATTTAGGGTTATATTATACAGCTTTTTGGACCTTAGATGGCATGAGATGCATTCTGAGCGATTTCCAACAATTTTTTACTAACACATCATTTGTTAAATATCAGTATTATATTTTATTCTCTTGTTATCTTGAAAACACAATAATAATGCTTTGGGCCGATATACGTCGTAGGCTAACCCAGTGTCGCCGGAACGTAATTGAAAGTGGGGGGGCCACTATCACAGCCCAACAGACGGGGGTCCAGGGGCCGCCTAGGCCCCGGAAGCTCCGGGGTCCTAGATTGCCGGAAATGCGTTCTGAACGTTTTCCCGGAAATAAAACTGATCATACTGCATGCACATTTATGATTCTATTTTCATGATTTTTCGCAATTATAAGCATACATCGATATTGAAAACATCGCACCTCATGCCTGCATCCATTTGACGTTCTAGTTATATTTAAAACATACAAAACGATGACTTTTAGTTCTTGGGAGGGAAACCAATATGCCTACCGATACGATTCATTCACGCAAAGATAAAACAAGGAAATCCTCACAGCCCAACAGGCGAGGGTTTACGGGCCGCTTAGGCCCCGGAAGCTCCGAAGTTCCAGATCTCCAGAGATGTGTTCTAAGCGTTTTCCCAGAAATAAATTCGAACATAATATATGCCGATCTATGGTTCTATTTCCACGTATGTTTCGCATTTATAAGCACTCATCGATATTGAAAAAATCATACTTCATGCCCGCGAATCCATTTGACTTTCTAGTTATATTTAACACATTAAAAAAAAAACACATAAAAAGGCGATGAACTCATGGAACATTAGAACAAATATGAGAGCCATTTACATTTACACAAAGCTAAAATGAGCGATTCGCACAACCTGACGGGCGAGGGTCCAGGGGCCACCTAGGCCCCGGAAGCTCCGGGGTCTCCGGTTGCCGGAGATGCGTTTTACGCGTTTTCTCGGAAACAAATCTGAACACGGTGTATATAGATTTATGGTTCTATTTTCACATTTGTTTCGCAAAAACCCGCATCGATATTGAAGAATATGCCGGACTCCATTTGACTTCCTGGTTTGACACAAACAAAACAGGCCTATAACACACCACTACACGTCCTGGCACTCTATCTGTAATTTTTATTTTGGGACATGGTCTGTTAGGGATGCTGAAAAGTGGGGGGCCCAAAGATATTGGTTTTGTTGAACCAAGCAGCAGGAGGGTCTCTTCAATCACCACCACCAGGCCTGTAATTGCTGTAGTTTTATTGAAATATTATCAAATTTCGTTCTGCTCCTTCAACGGCATACTTTCCCAGTGTTCGCTCTATACAAAAGCAAGGGAGGTACAAGCAGGTCCCATGGGCAATGTGTTGAGCCCAGCTTTATCTTGCGAGAGCAACACAATGTTCATCTGGCTTGAAAATTGGCACAGGAATCGGTCTTGAGCATTCGGGAAAGTACACATTCGGGACACATAACTAGAAAGCATTCGGGATTGTTACTGGTACACAACAGAACTACAGTATGACTGTGGTACTACTACAGAATATAGAAGTCAAGTTAAGTTTGTTTTCAATTAACTGTACTTGTACTACAGTCAACTATAATCAAATGAAAGTTGAACTATAGTAAACTATAGTAAAACCACAGTTTTACTTTTGGTATTGCAGTAACTGGATACAGTTATGCTACTGTGGTAATCCAGGTTATTACAGTTAAATTACAGTTCCCCAACTACAGTTACTTTAGTGATATACTGTAGTTGCATTTTTGCCTGGGAAGGACTGGTCCTTTCTGATATTTAATTAATCAAGGGTTTTAAAGTTAAACTATTGATAATTCATTTGAGGACATGCAAAATTGGAAAAGCATCTTATTTAAAACACGATACGGTTGTCAGGTTTTGATGTTTAATATGGATTCTGCATGTTGGTGAGCCAGGTGGCCCGAGGCTGCCGTGTAGCAAATTGCAGACCACTCGTCAGAGTGCATGCATATATAAAGTTACAAACAAGTATTGAAACTACTCAAACCTGTTCTATTCATTCAATTATTTTCCAAAAAAAAACCCAACAACAATGTATCGATCTGATCATACCGTACCATACCAGTGCACAGGAACTTTCTCCATCCTGCTAAATGCATGTCACTATTTCAATGCAACCCAAAATTTAACGTCATTTTAATTGGCTCTACGAACATGAACATGAATAATGAACATGAATTACCCACCCTCATGTTTTGTATCACATCAAATCCTAAGTAACATAATATTATCTAATAAGAATTTCAGCAAATAATAGGTGAAGTGTGTATAGAAAGTTTCAACATCCTTGTGTCAAATACATCTGTGTCGTTTTTCGCCAGACTGTCAAACTACAAACACCACATTGTGGATACTCGGGTACTTGATCTTAGTTTGACTCAAACTTATGTTCATAAAATAGGGGAATTGGTTTCCCATTTTCATAAAAGGCTGTGAGCACTCTTCCCTTGATTAAATCACAAGAATCTACATATCGATCTCAGGTTTATTGTGGGTTTGGTTTCACTGACCACTTTTACGAAAAAAAATAAAAAAAATAAATTCACCCGCCCTACCCATAGTTTTTCCAAACAATGATGCTAAACAGGAAATTAATTTTAACCAGCGTAAAGCTTTGGCTCAACATGTGGCACTTGTTGGAAGAGATGAGATTGAATTGGCAAGTGCCAATTCCGAGGCAGTTTCCCGTAGTAAGTGAAAATTTCAGAATATTTGAAAAACAACGATATTTTTTATTTCTTTCTATAATGACAAAGTGATTTATGATATATAAATTTGAAAAGTACAAAATTTATTGGAACCTTTGTATGAACTTCATCGGACAAGGGGAGATAATTCCTAACATAAAACATTTAACGAATTAACCAATTACAATCAATGGCTGAGTCAATCTTAATAAATTAATATCCTATCAATGCTCCCCAATCGTACATGTCGCTGTATACGATCTTACGTATTTCAATTGAATTTGGTGTTCTGAGCGCCCATACCATGGATATTTATAGCATTATGACATCATGGTCGCATCTGGACTCCATTTGCGGTCGGGGAGGGGGTAGGTACACTGTGCCCATTTACCTCAATGTTTACACCAAAGATCAGTCCATGTATCTACCCCGTATTATGGTGCCACAATGTCAGGACGGCAGCAACATGAAAAGACTCCCCCCAGCGAGCCCGCTAGTTCGGCTGAGCCAACCAAAACTTCTTTGTCATTAATGTTCCCTTCAAAGCACTATGAAGCGTTCTCGGGATTGGTTAACACCATGGGCGTCGCTAGGATTTTTCAAGGGGGGGTCGACTATCATAGCACTTTAGGCGAGGGTCCAGGGGTTCTAGATCGCCGGAGATGCGTTCTAAGCGTTTTCCCGGAATTAAATCTGAACATAATGTATGTAGATTTAGGGTTATATTATACAGCTTTTTGGACCTTAGATGGCATGAGATGCATTCTGAGCGATTTCCAACAATTTTTTACTAACACATCATTTGTTAAATATCAGTATTATATTTTATTCTCTTGTTATCTTGAAAACACAATAATAATGCTTTGGGCCGATATACGTCGTAGGCTAACCCAGTGTCGCCGGAACGTAATTGAAAGTGGGGGGGCCACTATCACAGCCCAACAGACGGGGGTCCAGGGGCCGCCTAGGCCCCGGAAGCTCCGGGGTCCTAGATTGCCGGAAATGCGTTCTGAACGTTTTCCCGGAAATAAAACTGATCATACTGCATGCACATTTATGATTCTATTTTCATGATTTTTCGCAATTATAAGCATACATCGATATTGAAAACATCGCACCTCATGCCTGCATCCATTTGACGTTCTAGTTATATTTAAAACATACAAAACGATGACTTTTAGTTCTTGGGAGGGAAACCAATATGCCTACCGATACGATTCATTCACGCAAAGATAAAACAAGGAAATCCTCACAGCCCAACAGGCGAGGGTTTACGGGCCGCTTAGGCCCCGGAAGCTCCGAAGTTCCAGATCTCCAGAGATGTGTTCTAAGCGTTTTCCCAGAAATAAATTCGAACATAATATATGCCGATCTATGGTTCTATTTCCACGTATGTTTCGCATTTATAAGCACTCATCGATATTGAAAAAATCATACTTCATGCCCGCGAATCCATTTGACTTTCTAGTTATATTTAACACATTAAAAAAAAAACACATAAAAAGGCGATGAACTCATGGAACATTAGAACAAATATGAGAGCCATTTACATTTACACAAAGCTAAAATGAGCGATTCGCACAACCTGACGGGCGAGGGTCCAGGGGCCACCTAGGCCCCGGAAGCTCCGGGGTCTCCGGTTGCCGGAGATGCGTTTTACGCGTTTTCTCGGAAACAAATCTGAACACGGTGTATATAGATTTATGGTTCTATTTTCACATTTGTTTCGCAAAAACCCGCATCGATATTGAAGAATATGCCGGACTCCATTTGACTTCCTGGTTTGACACAAACAAAACAGGCCTATAACACACCACTACACGTCCTGGCACTCTATCTGTAATTTTTATTTTGGGACATGGTCTGTTAGGGATGCTGAAAAGTGGGGGGCCCAAAGATATTGGTTTTGTTGAACCAAGCAGCAGGAGGGTCTCTTCAATCACCACCACCAGGCCTGTAATTGCTGTAGTTTTATTGAAATATTATCAAATTTCGTTCTGCTCCTTCAACGGCATACTTTCCCAGTGTTCGCTCTATACAAAAGCAAGGGAGGTACAAGCAGGTCCCATGGGCAATGTGTTGAGCCCAGCTTTATCTTGCGAGAGCAACACAATGTTCATCTGGCTTGAAAATTGGCACAGGAATCGGTCTTGAGCATTCGGGAAAGACAGAAAAAACCCACCCGTAAAAAGGTTCAAAATTTCACTAATTACAGTTAATGTCGCTTTGGGGAAATATTGCTGTGAGATGTAATTGGGGGGAATGTTATGGGGGAATATGTCGTTAGGGAAAATGTTGTAAAGGGTGGGGGGGGGGGGAGAGGGATATCGGTACCCCAGATGGTTTGGATCAGTTCATGGATCAAGCCGGCAGATAATCCGAGCTTCCTCTAACCAGCCATGATGACAGATATATGATAGATTGTCCGTGGCTGGGGTTAGAGATTTATGACCTCAGATGGGTTTCACTGAAAATTATTTCCACTGTCTGAACAGAGTTTACTGCCATGCAGTGAAACTGGGATCCTTTTATAATGTTTTGGTGAAGTCGTGCTGAAGATTGTGACCCGAATTCAGAATTGAAACTGATATGGAGAGACTTCATGGTTGCATGTACAACACCACCAACACACTGTGAAAGTGCCAATTGTGCATGGATATCTCCAAACCCCCAACCAAGAACAATCAATCAATATTTGACTGTCTGCCTCACCAGTGCTGACGGCCTAAAATACTTTTCGTCTTGGCAACGGGATATGTCTCGTGAACACCAACATTGGTAAAATATTAAACAAAACCAAGGTCCTCAGACTCATTTAGTCTACCTGTCTTGGTAAAAAATTTAACAAGAAAAATGTTCGACATTAGCTAATTGGTCAATGTCCAGTGAAATATTATAAAATGCTAAGTAGTTTCTGGGAAGTTAGATACTTTGATGGTGACTTCTATTCTAACCGTCACCCCAAGAAAATGCTGATATTGGCACACAAACATGGCACTCCAGCATCAACATTGACATACATGTGTATGAAAACGAAAAAGGAATGCTGCTAGCAATTTTGACCTTTTCTCCCCGCAGACAGACATGTATCTATGTAGTGCCAAATGCTGTGAGGACATGAAGTCAAGCCTGGAAGGAGTACAACGTTGTGTAGAATCATGTTCCAATCCAGTGAACCAGGCACAGAACATTGTACAAACTGAACTGCAAAATTTTCAAGTAGGTATTATTATTTGATATGGTACCTGTAAAACAATTTTGTATATTTTGCACTGAGCAATAGCTTTATCTCTTATCATTTATGACATTTGCTCAATGACCAGGCACTTCAACGTATCCAGAACACCAACGAGGGATGTTAGGTCAGTTGCTGACATCCTCAACGACCAAGGAAACTTTGGCTGCTAAAATGACCGTCAGTTGGGGGGGGGGGGCTAATCCATTTCAAATCTTCGTAACTGGGCCAGTGACTGGGCCAGTCCATGTGGGCTGGACGTGTTTGCTGTTTGAAGTGTCAAAGTGTAATACATTATTACCAGAAACTTTTACAATTTGATGATACACGGATTAAATATCAACCAGGTATTTTACTTCACATCATGCACATGTTGAGAATATTCTATGTTACCAGCAAGTTCAATCTGCAGTGTTCACGGTGTACACTTCCTTGAGAACCTTTGAAAATGACAATATAGAATACAAGACTTTGAAAAGCATTGAAAAATAAGAAATTGTGCTAAAGACCTTGAAAATGGAAATTCCTGTCCATTGTTTTTTTCAATTCAATTGTCCAGTTGTAGCTCAAAGTTTTACTGACCTTTGCCATCAGATGACAAAATTAACCCATCATAGTGATATAGTCTTTAATTATACAATCATTTAATCTTGAAAGACAAGGTAGGCAGTACATTTGTTGACAGGAAATTTGTTTTCCTGTTCAGGTACAAAAATTCAGAAAATTGATCTGTATAGCTTCAATGACACTGGAAGTAATATGCCTTGAAAACAGGAACTATTACCTTGAAAAGATCTTGAAATGATTATGAAAATTGGAATCTTCAAGGTGAACGAACCCTGAATGTTACTGACATGGTCAGTAGAGTAGTGTTTGTGTGTACCATGTGTTACTATATGATCAGTGGTTGAACTGTATTGGTGCTGATGTCAACTTGAAGAGTACATCTTTCTGTCAGATGCAAAATAGTTGTACCAGCCGATCTCCACAGTAGCAAAGAGTGGCAGAACTCAGGTGGCTATGAACCACGAGGTTGCATAGTACCCTATTTCTTCTAATTACTCGGATGGTAAAACCAAACTTTAGGCATCAGTGGAGAGAAATTCTGCCAACATTCTACAAATTTCACAGGCTATATTTTCAGTTCTTGGAATAAATAACATATCCATACTGCAGTATTTAGCCTCAGTTGCATTTGACCTTTTTAAAACATTTACCTCACTCTTTCTTTAATGACTACCATCGTCATGAGCGCAACAGCTTTCCCCTTTCGTATTCTCTCTGGCTGTAGCAGTTACATGTAATGAGGCTTCTGTGACTATATCTGGTGGCCAATCATTTACCACTGTGGCGCATGAGTAAAATTCCTTATAGTCCTTATAATGCTTGCCTGCGTGTTACGCTATATTTCTGTAGTATTTTGAAATTCAGTTGTGAGAAAAATTGAATGTTCATTGGTTATCATAGTTGGTTGCATGATATAATCACCTACCGCTGACGGTGTGTAAAAATTGAGGCTTTTGATGAGTGCGTCAGAACAATCCTTTGAATTCGACTTGATTCAAACTTGTTGTTGATATATTGTGTAAACATAAACCATTTGAATCACCAAATGTCTTAGTTTGCAGAAATGATAAATGGATTGCGGGATTTTAGATGCACAATAAAAGAAAATTACATAGACATATTTAGTGATATTATGCCCACCTGGTAGGGGTCATCAGATTAGAAGAAAGCATTCATTGATAGCAAAACAGAAGTTAAATACCATAATTTGTCCCATCAAAATTGATGGGCATATTATGGTATGGTGGCTGTCTGTCCATTAACTTTTCTTGTGAATGCAACACAGCAAAGAGTTTTTGCTGGATTCTTTCCAAATTTACCACACATTATCGTCACCATGTGGAAGATGTGCATATGACCTATTCAATTTGATCCAATGTTTTCTCCAGAGTAATGCCCCTCGAATGTAAAAAAAAAAAATTATTTACCTTTTCTTGTGAAAGCAACCCAGCAAAGTTTTTGCTGGATTCCTACCAAATTTTCCACACATTATCACCATGTCAAGAGGTGCATGTGACCTTTTTTCGACTTGATCAGATGTTTTCACCCGAGTTTTGCACCTTGATCATCAAAACTATAAAACGCTTCCATCTGCTACCTTCTGTTGTGAATGCAATTCCTCAAAGTTTTTGCTGGATTGCCACACATTATCTTGTTGAAAAAACTCCCTTGATTGTTGAAAAAACTCACTTCCATCTGTATTCTTCTTGTAAACACAACTTTTGAGGTCATGTATGATTCTTTGGCCCATTCTCACGATGTGATTTGTAGTAACAACTCGGCGGGGGAATCCCGCGATTTGTAGCATGCAACTAATCGCATGAAATGGGACCGGTTCTATTTCATACGACTTGTAGCATGCGACTAAAATCGTACGAGTGTTCTCACGATGCAACTAAGTTGTATGCTACAAGTTGTTACTACAAATCGCAACTTGAGAATGGGCCTTTAAACACCATAAACTGGTTATATGATTTCTTCACCATGAGAATTGATCCCAATATTCCTGAAACCAGTTATCATCATAATATATATCAATCTCATTTGGTTTGTTAACAGGGTCGATTGCAGCGCTGTGCACTAGACTGTCAGGACAAGGCCCGGGATAAGATCAGTCCCAGCGCAAGCGAGTCCGAGATCAACAAACACCGAGGGGCACTGGAGGAGTGTGTGATAAAATGTACTGATACCCATATAGAGATGCTACCTGCCTTACTAAAGAGGATGAAGGAAGCAATAGCCAAAGGAAAATAACATAGAATAATTGTGATATTTAATCTAGCTTGTTAACTGAATTTACATGTACAGTAAATGCTCTAATAGTTCAGTCACCCCAGCTAACAATCTTCAATCACCCTCAGAGTTTGTCTACAGTTTTGATAAGCCATTCTAATAAATTTCATCACCCTCTAAAATGTAGGAGAAACTACATAATGTACATTCATGCATGTACATGTTTAGTCTTGTTATTGCCTTTACCATGCACCATGTAAGCGTCCTGTCTGTGTCTTGTGCACTGTCCTCAGTGTTTTATAGGCTGAATGGAGGGTGTCTGGTTCCATGCTGTTTGAAAGATTTCTTCTTTGAAGTAGCAAGAACACAACTGGGCTGGGTGGTGCTTAGTTGATTCGTCGTGATATAGCTGAAATTTTGTTGAAAGCGACGTTAAATTCTACTCACTCACTCAATTGTATCATTTTATCAACTTCCCCCCCCCCCCAACTCCTGACCTGGGGCATCGTTGTGCACACCCTAGGTCATCGTTGTGCACACCCTGGGTCATCGGTGTGCACACCCTAGGTCATTATAAGAATTTGAGGGCCACAGCTCCTCAGACAGCTTGTCGTTACTGGGCAGCCATGGGGTTCCCAGGTGTGAAAAGGGATAGGACCCTACCCCTGGGTTCTTGGGTGTGTAAAGCAATAGGACCTAAAGGTCGTAATATGACTGAAAGATTGTTGAAAGTGACTTTAAATCATACTCATTGTTACATGTACCTGATCAATCAATACTTTGGGTTCCTCAGTAATGTGATTATTAGAGCATTTACCATTAGTCAGAAATTATGTAAACGTTTCTGGTAAACAACCTTTAGAGAAAATATAGTGTTTGTTATATTACTTGATAACTGCCATTAAAATGATCATCATTATTATGTTAATCAAGGAGTATACACATTGCTGTGCCTTTGCCCAGAAGATGAACTCTAAACACGAGAAATCTGTAGAGGGAAGACACCGGAAATCATGGTAACCCTGACATACACGTTATATTCCTTTACTTCCTAAATCACTCAGGTTTTGTGTGTTTGAAATTAGGACATAAATTTGCATGGATGGGCCCTCTGTATGCTTCAGAAGCATATTATTGGTGAAATTGTAGCAAACTTTGTAAATAACAGAATATCCAAGTACATGAACATGTATATATGCTATAAGCTCAAGATTTGAACCAACAGAAATCTGATATTAGAATGAACATGTTATCTTTGCAGCTATTGTTTACCTGTGATGAACAATTCAGAATGTTTTAGATTGATAATTCTTAAAATGCATTATCTCTTGGATTCATTCCACCTGTGCAACATAATTGGTTTCTTGCTAATCATGTTAAGACGTGAATTTCTGACATTTCACACACTTTTACGGCCATTTCACTAGATGAGGGGTCTCGTATTGTGAAATATTATCTTGGTATACATGGTATAGGCATCATCTTTATAAACACGATAAAAAGTCGGTCAGATACACAACTTCTGAAATTGTTAACATGTCCATTTTGTCAAGGCGTTAGGCAAATGACACCAGTTTAAGCCATGCACCTATCACAACTGAAATGCCATTTGTGTCCGACCCATGACCCGATTAGTAATGCTCTAAAGTGCCAGAGGTTTCAAACACATAATGCCCATTGAATCGCCTGGGTAGAGATAACGTCTTTCAGACTATTTTGTTATACCAATACGTTAGCTCTTGTACAGTACTGTATGAATTCACATTCTGATAAGCAACTCATTTAACCTCAGCAATGTCAAGGCCAATACCATACCAAAAGTAACAGTGCCGTGGCAATTTTTACAAAATTGGCCTTGAGGTAAATATTGTCATCCTAAAGTTAAATCTGTTGTCTCCATTTTCTTATTACCACCATATCTCAAGAATGATTATGCTGTCATTCTCAAGTAAATCTGTTGTCTTCATTTTCTCTTTACCACCATATCTCAAGAATGATTAAGCTGTCAGTTTATCACTAATTGCTCGTCTCCATCAAGTGATTGTTAGTCAACAAGGGCCCTATTTAATTATCTTAAGAAGTGTGTTTGCTGACTTATTTAACCTCCCATTGGAAAGTCTGAACATTCTATTTGATAGCCCATCATATTGAATTGGAATTGTTCGCTATGAACTGGAATATCCTTGCCAAAAAGTTATTTTCACTATGGTCGACTGTCCGCCATTGAGCTTTAGTTTGTAAATATATTTAGGTAGAGTTTGAGAATGAATTTATATATTTTACATGATATTGTCTTTCTGTTTTTCTTTACCTCCAGCCAGTGAACCAGTCTCCCATGTTACATTGCATCCTCACTAAAACCAGGGGTATCTCTGTCCTAGATACCCCTGGTATATATACATGGATCGTGTTCATGGAAAATACAACTATTTCTCAGCCAAGCAACATCCTGTGTATATTAACCAATCAGGTAACAGTTGCCTGGCTTGTGGGATATCTGGTGGTAGATGAATACATATATTTTCATCTGGTGGTAGATGAATACATAGATAAATATAAAGGAAAAAAAAAATTATTTGAAGTAAAAATGATTATCATGGGTGTCGCCATGATTTCTTATAGAGAGCCTACTAGTCTGCTGTCCAACATAGGAAAATAACATACGGTTTTGCACTGAGAGGAGGTCGTTCGCATCCAACGTCTCCCCCCTAATGACACCCTTGATTATATCTATTTAAGGAGGAATTACCTTATTTTTGAGTTTGACTATTCATCAGCAATCATATTCCAAACCTTATCATTTTAAACTTACGTTGATGGAATTCGAAATATAAAAAATATTGACTATTTTGTTGTTCGCCACGGTGTTCAATGAGCGTGCCATTGCACCACGGCGTGACATTTTTAGATGAGCAGAAGTGAGTGTCTACTCCTCTAAAAACGTCACGTCATGTAGATTTAAGGTTGATCGTGTTGGTCATGCTGATGATTCGCGCGAGAAGGAACCCAGTAAATGCACTGCCGTTCTAGCTGATCTTAGTAGTTCAAGTGTAATCATGAAAATGTTTACCAACTTAAAAGCATCATCGTTCAACTCAAATCACTGGACAATTGCAGCAGACGCTATTTTTAGTTTACAGCTCAGCTTCAAATTTTGTTCAAATTGAATCCGGCAAGTCTCAGTTGAAAAACTTGGGGAAAAAACTTGCCAGTTGGCGGAGATAACCTAAACCACTTTTTTTTAGGAATTACCCCCATGGGATTTGCCATGCCAGTTTTTCTCTCTAATTAAAACTTGGACCCAGAGTAATGCAAATGTTCGTAGTTGGAATGTCCCTGGATTTAGCGTTAGCCGTGACGTTGTCGTGAATGCTGACATCAGTCACGTCACCCCACAGGCAACATGGCAGTGCCCATGTGGACGTCCTCTCACGGAAACATGGCTTTACAAATTGCAATAAAAATAATAGATTATCACCCTCATTGACAGTAAAATAGTTGGTTATATTTCTTTAAGAGTCTAACTTTTGTAATGGGAACCTATATAAAATGTGAGGAGCTTGGAGAGAGATAGATGGAAGAATAGCTCTCTTTGATCCAGCAACTGCTGAGGAACAGTCCAGTTGGCTTGATGTATGCTAGGACCATTTCATTGTCGAGGAGGCAGTTGAGCAAATGAGGTATCGATTGGAGGTTAGGGAATTGTCCTGAATGCTGACGTCATCAGTCACGTCACCCCAAAGGCAACATGGCGGTGCCCATGTGGACGTCCTCTTACGGAAACATGGCTTTACAAATTGCAATAAAAATAATAGATTATCACCCTCATTGACAGTAAAATAGTTGTTTATATTTCTTGAAGAGTCTAACCTTTGTTATGGGAACCTATATAAAATGTGAGGAGCTTGAATAGAGATGGTGGAAGAATAGCTCTCTTTGATCCAGCAACTGCTGAGGAACAGTCCCACTTGGCTTGATGATGTATGCTAGTGAAACGTTTTTACGTGGGGGATGGATGTTTCAGATCCACAAGAGAGTGCGCAGGGTCCCCAAGACAAACTGTCAGGCTACCAGGAACGCACTCGTGCACTGATCTTGGCCAACGAGGGAGTTCGATTCAACCTGTCACCTTGTCTGGATCAAGGGGGTTGGAAAGGAAGACCTGTAATGACAACCAAAGCAAATTAATGCAATACTGACATATAATTCTATGAGCAGGAATACAGGATTCAGATCGCGGTAGCGTACAATCCCTGCAAAGAAGATCCCTGATCTATGATTTGGATTTACCTGTATTCTTATAGTTATCTTTAACCGAAGTTCAATATAATAGAAAATATATACAAAATATATAGCGCCCTAGCTATATCGCGTTCAGGCCTGGTCACAGCCAGAGTTTGGTCACGACCGGTTCTGTTGTGGATGGGTCCAGCTTCTATCTTCCTTCCCCAGGTATTCGTGGTAAGGTCCAGCGTCTATCTTCCTTCCCCAGGTATTCGTGGTAAGGTCCAGCGTCTAGCTTCCTTCCCCAGGTCTTCGTTCACTCCCGTATGGATGAACTCTGCGTCGTGTCTCGTCTTACACGACCTGGCCCTCCCGTGGTTATGTCCGGCGTGTGTCTTCCTTCCCCAGGTCTTCTTCCCTCGGGTGGTATGGACTTCTCGTCGTCGTCGTGTCTCGTCTTACACGACTAGGCCCCTCCAAGCGTTGATAACCGTCAATGGATGCGGACGGCCTGGGCACGACAGTACTATCACAGTACAAAGGCTTCTACGGCACCGGCCCGTCTCTCTGTAACACCGCAGGACTATTCAACGGCACGGCTCACCACAGCAGCAGACGGCACCCCTCGTAGGAATACACCCCCAGGCTTTAGCGACCCCGCTCACGGCGACTCACTCCGCGGCCCCGCTACAAGGACGAATCATCAAGGCTAGAGTTCACGGCTACACGGTCCGCATAGGATCGGACATCGATAACACACGGTGGATGGGTAGGCACCTGGTCTAGTAACCCTCTTCCTATACTACTGTATGGGCACCTGGTATAGGAACCCTCTCTCTGTACTACTGTATGGTCAACTGGTATAGGAACCCTCTCTCTATACTACTGTATGGTCATCCGCAATAGATGGGCATCTGGTCAAGGATTCCCCCTTTATATACTACTGTATGAGACAGTAGTAATCTATGATTGGCCGTGAATTATATATGTACAGGGTGGTGAGAGATCATATGCTCATGGAGGCGTGAATGAATAATCGTTTATCGTATGATTGACTGGGTAGGTGTATATTTGTCAAGCCCTAGGCTCGAACCTATAGCTTGTGAGTGTTAGCGTGAATGTATTTCAACCCGTAGGTTGTGTGTTTAAGTACGTGTGTGCATGGATAATTGTTTAGGTAGGAACTGTGTATGATTTGCCTAGCTGTACCCTCTTCACAGAGACGAGCGTCTCCTACCGGATACAGCTTAATCGATACCATAAAGGTACGGCCATGCTATCAACACTAACGCCGTTAGTTAATTCCCAGAGCTGAACCTGCACAACCGTGCAGTAGAGATGGGAATAACCATTGACGATAAGTGTCTATACTCTAACTCCCAGCGCAATACCCACACAACTGTGCGATACGGTTGAGATAGGTAGAGATCGAAGTAGAGTAAACACAGCCCGGACATGTGATTGTAAGTGAGTGTAAATGTATGCTATGATGTTATAGAATTCGGCGGCGGCACTTCTTCAATTCGGCGGCCTGGTCCCGGCCCGGCGGCGGCACAAATTCGGCGGCCTGATCGCGGCCCTTCGGCGGCCTGGCAATGTATTAGATTTCTTCTCCCCAATAGATTGTGCGTGTTCTCACCTCGAAGTTTCTGCTGGTCTCTGTCGTTTCAGCGGGAGTCCGGCTTATATAGGGCTACCGCTCTTCTGTGGATAAAGGTAGAAACAGAACGTTCTCCTGCAGATAAAGGTAGAAACAAGTCGACGATGCCAGCGCCCTCTTTATTGTCAAAGAATCACACTTCCCCCCGATCAGTTTATCTGGACTTCGCTGGATAAATATGGCTATGGAGGAACAAACCATAATTCATAACGGACGTAACTGGTAAATCTCAGCTTCCAACTCTCTCTAGTTAATTCACACGACGACCGCAAAGTTCACTGTCCCTCATCTGCATATTCTCTGAAACCGACTTCCGGATTCCTGACTGACGTCATCTACAGCGAAGCAAGTGAGCTCACCAGAGTCCCTTTTTCCGTCCCGACTGATCGTTTAAGATAACTTCACCGGGATTTCGAGGCATTGTCTGTCTCCTGGATTATTATAGTTCATTCTAGGAAAATTACAGCGTTGAATTCCATCAGGTAAGTGAACTGCACACATAAACACGTCACTTTCGATTTCACATATAGTCACATGTCATTCAGAAGCTGTGATTTATTAAAGGGGATCCCAAGGGGTCGTTGTCATCCTGCACTTTCGTTACACTACTCCCGCCTTCGAAGAACATGACGCCCTTGTCATGGCTCTCGTCACGCTACCAGCAGCACGGGTGTGCAGAACAGAACATATGTACAACGTATATACAACAAAATTACAGGACGACGGTCCTCTTGACTTCCTGGCCAAGTCGTCACCTGCAATGGACATCAGGTCCACAGCAGGCCACAGCTGTCTCTTACTGGAGTCTGTTCACCATGCATCTGAGGCAGTAAAGCCTCGGGATCGCCCAGTCTGTGTTTGTCGCCCGCAGGAGTACTTGGAGGTTGGCCCTGCACCACAGGACATCCCTCGACGATCACGGTCATCAACCGTATTTCTCCGACCGTACGGTCGTGCATCTCCTGTCCACCGACAGGCTAAACCGTAGTCATTAAAGCGCCTCGGTTGCTGGATACAACGTCCGCGAGTCGTCCTTGGAGGACTCCACGTCTCCGGCAAGGCCATCTGCTCTTCCGAAAGGGGCGACTCGACTTCAACAGGGGGATCAGGCGGTAATCCAACCTCGTAATCTGCCAACCTTGGAGGACGCCGGGTTCTCCGTCCACTTCTCGTCTGCCGAGGTGCTGGAGATCTCACTACGACTGGATGCTCCACCGGATATGGAAAGACCGTCGCGGGCTCCGAGTCGTTCTCAGACTCGACATCACCATCATTCTCTGTAGACTCCGTGGTCTCACTATTCAACGTCTCTCTGGGGTAGAAGGGCTTAAGAAGATCATGATGGACTACACGAAGGCCACCAGCCTCGTCGGCGATGCGATATGTCACATCCGTCAGGGCTTCTTTCACAGTATAAGGTCCTCCCCACCGGTCTCGTAGTTTCCGGATCTCCCCACGCTTAGTGGCGGAAATATACAGGTAAACCTGATTACCAGGCTTGTATTTGTGAGGAAAAGCTCTCGTATCATAGATACGTTTCTGCCGCCTCAAGCTCTTCTTCGTAGTCTCTCGGGCAAACTCGTGTATCTCGGCCATCTCATCCCGGAGATCTTCGACCCACTGTGTCGGCTCTACCTGCTGTTTCGGAGGCGCTCCCAAAGTCAGGTGCGACGGCAAGGCGATTTCCCTCCCAAACACCATCATGTTTGGGGAATATCCCGTCGTCTCATGCACGGTGGCACGGTATGACATCAGCACCAATGGGATGTGAAGATCCCAGTCGTCCGGGTGACGGTCAATGCTGGCATGCAACATCTGAGCTAAGGTCCGGTTGAACCGTTCAATCATGCCGTTCGACTGGGGGTGATGGGGTGTAGTCCTCGTTTTCCTCATTCCGAGTATGCGGCACATCCCCCGGAATACTCTGCTTTCAAACTGACGTCCCTGGTCAGAGTGGATGGCCATTGGTACGCCAAATCGGGTCACGAAGTGGTCTACGACAGCTTGGGCAACCGTCGTGGCTTCCTGATTGGGTAAGGCCACAGCTTCCACCCAACGGGTGAAATAGTCTCCAATGACGACTACGTATCGGTTTCCCCGACCGGTTTCTGCCAATGGCCCGAGAATATCAACAGCCACTCTATCCCCTGGACTTCCAGTCATCTGACCGCGATGAGGACCTCTGGGCTTCCGTCCAGCCAACTTTCTGCGGTTACACACGTCGCAACTTCGGCACCACTGCCGAACATCGGTCTGTAGACCAGGCCACGTGTAAGCCTGTCTCAGTTTTGCCAAGGTTTTCTTCACTCCCAGGTGACCACCGGTTACACTGTCATGGCACTCTTTCAAAACTTTCCGTCTGAGGGAGCGAGGGACCATACTGAACTATAGATTGTAATTTCTGCTAATTGGCCGCTAGATGGCGCAGCGGTATATTACTGCACGCTTGGCTGAACACAGGTGCCAGTCGTCTTTTGACTGCCGCTTAAACGGTGTACGACCGACAGTGTATTGAGCCCGACTCAAGATTACACAGCATGGGGTCAATTGGGGTCTCCAGCTTACTCGTTAATTGTACAATCAACTCCCAATGTATCATCTTTAAATATATTTAACTCTGGTAGAATATCTGATCTTATAGGCAAGCCTGTTACACACACACACAAGGCATACGTTTTCAGGGTGGGATAAAGGTGTAAAGAAGCTGTGCGATATTGTTTTTGGTGTTGATCACATAATCATATTATGAAAATCAACCTTCCTGTCCGTAACGTTTTCGAAGCCGCAATAATGACAAGAACCCACGCTACATAATAATAGAAGGTTCAAGAGTTAAAACACCAAGCTTTCGATTCTATTGTTCGACTTCCTCCTTTGCAAACATAAAGTTTCTGAGTAAAACAAACCTCTCTGACTTTCTGAGTAAAACAAAACTCTAATGATTATATATTCTAAAGGCAAACGTTAAGACGGAAATGTGACAATACTTTAGATGTTGATTATCTGGAGGATCAAAGAGACAGACCATAAAACCTGAGGCTGAAACTGTACATTGCCAGAGTGACTTACAACCCTAGAAGAACCTGCACCACATATAACACTGATATATAAATATCGAACGACATGGAATGTCCCAGAATGAGAACTCGCAAGACTATCAATTACAAGCTGCTTCACGAAGGAGAACATATTTCCGAGATTACCAAAAAATATACAGTTCACAATCCTGTAGTATTAGATGGTGTTTATACTGTAGAAAGGCTGATCGCAAGAAAGACAAGTAATCAGGTATGTAATAACTTCAGTTTCTTTACTGTTATCGCTCTTTCTTATTTCAGTTAAAGCTACAGCTGCATGCAATTCTGTTTTCGAGCATATAAAAAACGATACCAATTAATTCGGAATTGTGATACATGTAATAATTCCTGTTTACGTTGAATATTTATGGCGCTTCTCCGCATGTCCAATTGCACAATTATAAATTATTGTGATATTTGTTATCAGGTGACACTTTATCTTGTCAAGTGGAGTGGATATCCGATTCACGAAAGCACATGGGAGCCTGAAAATCATCTAAGTCGGGAAATTGTGACCCAATTCGACCAGCCGCAAATCGATGATCTCAGATTGAAGGTGAGTTTATTAATTTTATAATAATTCTTACAAAAATTATATTGAAAACTAATACTAATCTATTTAGTATCTAGTTATCTATTTATTTACTATACAGTAAGTGATCGTATACGTATACGTAAGATGTTAAGAGAGGCAACTATTAAACATATATATGTAACGATTATCGGATATTTTAAAATGTTATAAACAACAACATTTATTTTCTAGAACGCTGCAGAATCTCTAACTGAGGCCATCCAAGAACGCCTCCGTAGACGTTCGAACACCATACGACTCAAGTTACCGTTAGACGTATTCCGAAGTTGTCTGGAAAAACAAGGCAAAGAAGGACCAAATTCCAGCAGGCTTTTGTATTTGGAAGATTTCTCCTCGCTTCCCTTAGAGTCACATTGGTGGTACCGTTTAAATAAAGACGAACAAGGCATCGCCCTGAAGTTTCCTATTAGAGTTACCCCGTCTCTACAAACGAAGAAACTGTATCTCGTAGAAGAGGGTAAAGTTGTTGAAAGATTAAGCCCTTCAGAACATTTAACAATTTTGTCAGCAACTAAGGCTTATAGCCCTCTGTCCGATTGAGAATGTCATCAGTGATACAGATTTAGCGACATGCGGCTAGTCCGCTGTAGTCATATATTGAGATTTTTTTCTTTTGTATATTTTGTTATTTTCTGTTCTTGTAACTATTCATTTTTCTTCGAAATGTCGGATCTCTGGACATATGTTAGCAAAATTAAGTTGGATGGGAGATTAAAGGCAAGCTCTGTATCGCCAAAACTCAATGACAAATTTAGACACAAAGTCATCCTTTCTTTGGATCTCACAAACAAATTTTTGAAAGAGCTTTTAGAGGCAAAATCACAATTTCCCTATTTGGGATTTACAGATCTATTGAATACTCAAATTTCCACCTTCCAGTTACAAAATTGTTCTCGACTTGAGGACAAATTTTCTCGTTTGTCTAGAAATTTGGCGTCAGAGCTTAAAACGAAATTCAGATCAGGTAGAAAGAGAGAAGAGCATTTAGCTAAATGTCACAATGTTTCTGTGTTCGAAGGTGAACTTTTTGATGTCAAAGACCTCAGATGTACTTTGTCAAGATTTGAAACTGAGTGTCTGAAATTAGAGAGTAAATGCCAAGAATTATTTAGTGAATTGCAGTTTGCATTGAAAGAAAGGGACTCCCTGCAGAATATTAATTCTGAGATTTTGTGCGACGGAAATGTGAGTGCAAACAAACAACTCATGGAATACATAGAATCACTTGAGCAACATGTTGTCGGCCCTAACAGAGGGAAAACTGTAAATGACATTAAAAGTTCCAAAACTTTGGCAAACACTGAAAACAATCAAAAGTGAATCTCAAAAGGCCCTTTGGTTTGCGGAAACATTTGGCTTGATTCCCAAACAGCTTATCTATAATGATTTAGATGGAAAATTGTATACGTTTAATTTAAACGAATCTAATTGTATGGGCAATGAATCCAAGTATGAAAATCTGGCAACAGAAGACAGACAAAAGCTGAAAGAGCTCTTATTTATTCTCGACAAATTTTGCATAAGTGATTCTACGTATCATGAGTTGACAATGTACTGCAAGTCGCTCCCCCGTAAATATATGATTGTACAATGTAGAAAGAACATAGACTCCTGTTTTCACATAGAAAGATTGCCTGGGAATATGCCCGGAGCTATGATCAGTTTCAGGTCGGAATTGGAGAGGTCAATAAGGGCAGAAATTCAGAAAATGGGTGATGCGACGAATAATAATTTGAAATTTCAAGTTAAATTTGGGGGAGATGGTGCAAAGGTCAGTCGAGTCTCTAGCTTTGTGATATTATCATTTTGCCTGATTGGTAAAGAAAAATCACCCTCTATCGAGCAAACAACAGTTGCAATTATTAGCTGTAAAGAAGATTTCGAAAATTTGAGCAAAACATGTTTTCCTGTTTTGGAGGAGGTAAACGAGATAGCTAAATCAGGCAAAATGACAATAGATGGTAGACAAGTGAACATCGAAATGTTTTTTGGGGGAGACATGAAATTCTTGCTTCTGATGCTTGGTCTTTCTTCTGCTACGGCAAACCATGCTTGTGTTTGGTGTAAGGTACACAAAGATGAAAGAGCAGACATTTCACAGCAATGGGATTATTACCATTTAGAACAGAACAAGCGAACCATATCTGATATTGTTAAGATGTCGTATTCATGTACATGTTCATTTGGTGTCAAACACAAACCACTTGTAGAAATAGATATCGATCATTGTATTCCAGATGAGTTGCACCTTTTGTTACGTATAACTGATGTACTGTTGCGAAATCTCATTGACGATGCAAAGGATAGAGACGACGAAAAATTAGTAACCGGAGACAAAACAAATTATCTTGATCTCTTGGTTTCCTGTGTACGAAGTTGTGGGGTTACATTTAGTATATGGACACCAGCTGACAAAAATGGTGAATTAGACTGGACAAGTTTGTCTGGAGACGAGAAGAAGAAACTGTTGAAAAGTCTTCCATCAAAAATGAGTGAATTCATTCACTCGGATACTTGTGAAACAGTGGTTCGGTTATGGGAAGATTTTTTTCGAATACATCAGTATATTGTATCTGATGATTGCAATAGTGTTGATCCTGTTGTATTATTTGAACAGTGCAAATGTTGGTTGAATGGTTTTCTCTCTCTAGGAGGAAGACGAAAAGGTTACAAACGTAGCAATGTCACCCCTTATATCCATGTCATGGTCTATCACATACCATATTTTGTTAAGATGTATGGGTCCCTTAAAAAATTTAGTGCTCAACAAATCGAAAAGGTGAATGACGACGTCAAACGTATTCATCAATGCAAGTCAAACAAGTGGGATGCTACAGTTGAAGCACTTCGAGTCAGAAAACGTGTAGAGTATTTGCATGTGGAAGGACTGTCCAGGGATAAACGCAATTATTGTAAGAGAGATGTAGACTGGTGGGGAAATCAGCTGCTTGTAACTAGAGCCCAGAAACGGTCAAAAATTTCAGAAGAAATTATGTCTGTGGTTTCGGCTATTGAAGAAAACAGCGAACTATCTGTTCATGAAATTAAACAGAAACTTGTGACACTTGGTGTTTCAACAAAATTAAGAAAGAAAGAAAAACTTCTGTCATTGCTGAATAGATTGAACTCATGATATGTCACAATTAATTTACTGCCATGTTTAACTACATGTACACCTGGTTAGTGATTCTATAAAGGGTTTAGCCCACAAACCGGGTAGGTAGCTTGTCACATTAGTGCTTCAAATTAGACTGCTGAGCTACTGATAAAGCTCAATGTCTAAAGTTAAACCTGTAAAGCCTCTGGGGATTGAGTGCTAAATCCTGTTGGTCCCTATGGATATGCAAGGGCAATCCTAAGGGAGTCAAATTTCAGGTTTGGAGACAGGTCCCTGACGTGGTCACGGTGGAAGCGGTCTGTGCCATTTTGAACATATATATGTAGAGCATCAATATTTTTACAAATATGGATATCCTCCAAATGTATTATATTTTCTATAGTCTATGCCACTGTTAGTCTATTCTAATACATGTATCTTTATGGTGCATATAGTACATGTACTATATGTAAATAAAACAATACCCATTATATAATCGTTTGTTACAATCTTCTATTTTGCATTGACGTAGTTTAATTATATAATGATTGGTCAGAAACGACTTCGCCTCGTGCAATACACAATTGTGATCCATGCTTAATCCGCCCAGCAGGTATCGTCACCTGTCACCAGGTCTCCGCGTTAATTGCCGCCGACCGGCCCCCACTTAATCAGTCTAGCTGAACCCCTTATAGTGTCTTTCTCTAAAAATTAGCAAATTTTAAATTGAAATGGAAGCAAGAAGATATTTAATAATTAGACCAAATAAAGAACCATGAGATAGAACAGAATATGGTTTGTTTAACGCCATGCTGGCAAATATCGTTGGCTGAACGGTGTTTTACCTATAAGCTTTTAAAAGTGAGCTACTTTCGGCTTTTTCGTGAAAACCTATGCTAAGGTATAGGTTGAAAATGCAAATTGAACCCTCATTTTTAAATCAAATTGGAAGCAAGTAAAACATTTTCCATGGGAAAATAAAATAGCACATCGTATGGATATACTATTCGAAATTAACTTAATATGCTGGCAAATGTTGTCACCCGAACAGAAATGCTTGATTTTCGGCTTCGAAAAGCATGGTCCTATCTAATCTAGGTTAAATTTCGCAGGCCTTGTTGAGCAGTGGAGTCTGTCTGCGCCTGACAGAGTTGTCTTCCCTTACCAATGAAAGTTGGACATGCACCAGAAGCCGTCGTTTCACTTCTCCCCGAGCATTCACCCATCTCCGCACAAGCAAGGATCCGTCCATCTCCAGTAAATCGAAGGCACCCCACAGAGTTTTAGTTACTGGCCCATATTGACTGATGTCCTTTCTGGCTGGTCGAGTGTCCTTCTTCACCCACTCTATAACCGGCTGCAAGTCCGGGTCCGCAGCCTGAGCTTGGCTGAAATCTGCCGTTGGCGGCACTATCTCCGTAACTCGGACAGCTTCCTGGCCTTCAGAACCTGATCGTCCACACTGCTTACACAGGATTCGACTCATGGCGTCAGCATTTCCGTGCTTCCGTCCGGGTCGATACTGAATTTCAAAGTCGTAGACTCCGAGGGCCTGTATCCAGCGAGCCAACTGTCCCTCCGGTTCTTTAAACCGCATTAACCACCTCAGGGACCCATGGTCAGTGCGCAACAGAAATTTTCGGCCGAACAGATAATGCCGGAAGTACTTTACAAAGTACACAACAGCCAGAAGTTCCCGTCTAGTCACACAGTAGGCACGTTCGGTTTTGGACAACACCCTGCTGGCATAGGCTACGACCTTTTCTTCCCCGTCGATCTCCTGGGACAAGACGGCCCCAATGCCGAAATTGCTGGCATCTGTGTCCAGGATAAAGGGCTGTCGGAAATCCGGCATCATTAACATAGGTGCGGTCGTCAGCTTCTGTCTCAGGTGGTCGAATGCCGTCTGGGCTGTATCATCCCACATAAATACCGCCTTCTTCTCCGTCAGTCGATGTAGAGGGGCTGCTACCGTCGCAAAGTCTCGTATAAAACGCCGATAGTACCCACACAGGCCGAGGAAACTTCTGACATCTGTTTGGGAGACAGGCGTCGGCCACTCTCGTACAGCCCGAATCTTCTCTGGATCGGTACCAATCCCGTCTTGTGTCACTATATGACCAAGGTAGAGCACTTGTCGTTTCCCGATGACACATTTCGAGGGCTTCAATTTCAGGCCATGCTGTTGCAGCCTCTCGAAGACTTCCTTCAGTCGTTGGATCATCTCCTCGAAGGTCCGGCCAAAAACTATTATGTCGTCGAGGTACACTACGCACGTCTCGTAATGGAGGCCTGCCAAAACTGCCTCCATTAATCGCTCGAGGGTTCCTGGAGCATTACAAAGCCCGAATGGCATGGCCCGGAATTGGTACAGGCCCCGTCGAGTGGCAAAGGCGGTCTTAATCTATCTTCCGGGGCTACTTGGACCTGCCAGTACCCCGACATCAGATCGAGCATACTCCACCAGCAGGCACCAGACAGAGAATCCAGGGACTCGTCGATTCTCGGTAGGGGGTAGGCATCTTTCTCCGTCACTTTGTTGAGGGCCCGGTAATCAACGCAGAATCGCATTTTCCCATCCTTCTTCCGTACTAGGACAACCGGAGCAGACCAAGGCCCATTAGATGGCTCGATGACTCCCCGCTGTAGCATGTCTTCAACCTGGTCGTCTATTATTCCACGGGCATGAAGGGGTGGACGTCGTGGAGGAATCCGGATAGGTGGCGCATTCCCCGTCTTGATATGATGTTGCACCATCGTTGTTCGCCCCAAATCACTGTCATCCTTGGCAAACAAGTGGGTGAAGCGAGTAACCAAGTCTTCTACAGCTAAAGCTCTCTCAACTTCTAATCCCTGACTGGACTGTTGTACTAAGGCCCGTAGGTGCGGTGGACATCTTGGGGTTGGCACCGTTGCTTCAACAGAGGCTGGACCATGCTGGTTCAAAGGCTCTGTAGTAAGTGGAGCTGAATTATCCACTACCTCCACTTCAGTCAAACTACCACACAGGGTGCCGGCTTGTACTATGGCGGGATCAGTGGACAGGTTAAGGAACCGCAGAGTAACCTCATGGTCACGGTCAACTTCGGCCAGGGCTCTGGCCACCATGGTTCCAGTGTTCTGTGTGAACTCGGTGATATTCTCCACCATTCCGACCTCTCCCGGTAGGGCACCTCGGACTGTCCCCGTCACCACTGCCTCAGCTCCAGCTGGGATAGTAAAAGTCTCCGTTACAGGCATGCATGGCTACCCACGACCTGACACTGAACATATCGGCCGCCATACTTCACTCGATCCTTCTCCGTATCAATCGCAGTACAGTGGCTACTCAGGAAATCATAATCAAGAAGGGCATCCACGGTCAGTGTCCCAACAATCATCGTCTGAGTCCGGATAGTCCCATCTATCGTGATCTTAAAGTCTGCTTCACCCTGTAGTGGCATAGAGGTACCATCAGCCATACGAATGGACGCAAAGGAAGGACTTCTCAATGCCGGCCTAAGTCGGGGACTTAGCTGGTTGTACACCCGCACGTTCAGAAGAGAAACTGATGCACCCGTGTCGACGCAGCACCACAATCTTACGGCCGGGAGATACAACCCGGCCTCACCAGAGTTATTCACCGTAGGAGGTTTCGGTTGTCTTGGGGGTTGATGATCATCCGGCCTGCACAACTCTGGACAGTTCGCCCGGTAATGCCCGTCTCTTCCGCATGACCAGCATCCTGATGTACGATCATGGCTGTCGTATGGTTGTTGACGGTCACGTCTATGCCCCCATCTGGACTGGTATCGTCCTGGCCGTTGTGGTCTTGGTGGTTCACTGTTCTTCTTAATCACCTCCATTAGCCTCTTTACCTCTTCCCTCAACCGTTGATTCTCCGTCTCATCCTCTTCAGGGGGTGCGGCTGCCTTATCTCCCTCTCCCGGGGCAGTTGACTTGGCTGTCGGCCAGGGTTTCCGGCGCTGGGAGATCTTGAATGCCTCCAGTTCCACGGCCGCATGTACTGCCGCATCCAAGGTTGTAGGCCTAGTTTGCCAGACTTGAAACCTCAGCTCGTCACCGATGGCGTCCAGGAACTGATCCTTGGCTAGGGTATCCTGGACATCGTCTCCGGCGTCGGGATAGGCCAGCTGTGCCAGGCGGATTAGTGCTTGAGCCAAGGCCGGAAGATCTTCGTCCCCCACGCGGTGTCTGGACTTCAGCTGTGCCTTGTACATATCCATCTGATTAGGCGGGGCAAATCGCTTCTCCAAGGCTTCCTTCAAGCGGTCGTAGTCGGTACTTCCTGGTGCAGACTTAAGGCTGGCTAACACCTGCTGTGCTGACCCCCGTAAAGCGACGGCTAGGTATTGACCCTGTTGTTGGTAGGTCCATCCATTGATCACGGCGCAGTGCCCGAAGTGAGCCAAATAATCCCGCCATGGCGTGGTACCATCGTAGGTAGCTGCCTTCACCATTGTCGTCTTCGGCCGTCTAGGTTCCCCCATGGGCGTGGACGACTGTAACGGGTGGTCCCATGAAACTGAAGGTGGTTCGTCCCGGCGTCTTCTTGGCGGTGATTCATCTCGCCTCGACGTCGTCCCCGATGCGGCTCCGTCTCGACCCCGTTCCAGTCCGGCTGGCCCAGAATGAATGTAATCTTCTGCCTTCGGTGGAGTCATCTCCTCACTGGCACTTTGATTTCTCAGTATCGTCGACATCTGTCCAATCACGGAGGTCATCGATGTACACAAGACGTGGATGGCGCTACGATGGTCTTCTACCTCTCGTCTCAGGTCAACGTCAGGCTGCACGTCTTCTGGCTCACGCACCCTCAGTCGATCTTCGGTAGCAATCTCCGCCGAAGGTTGTGGCGTCAGGTCGGCCAGTGGTGCCAACAGCACCGATTCTAGTTCTTGCGTGGACAAGTCAAGAAGATTCCCGTAACACAGTGTCGCCGTAGTTGATCGTCCGGAAGCCACGCCTCTTCCCGTCTCACGTCGTTCCCGTGGACTCGGCGTCGTGGAGTATTTCGGTCGGGCTCCTCTTCCGTCAGATGGTTGGCCCCGGGCTCCCGGTTGTCGTAACTCGTCGCCGAAATCTCCAGCCATACTCATGGTTGTCTGGTCCGGATCCATGCTATCCGCCCAAGCTTGGTCTCCTTTCCTTCGTCTCCCAGAAGTTGGCCATCCCACCGCTGCCACCAGTTGAAACGTTTTCTATGCGTGGGAAATGGATGTTTCAGATCCACAAGAGAGTGCGCAGGGTCCCCAAGACAAACTGTCAGGCTACCGGGAACGCACTCGTGCACTGATCTTGGCCAACGAGGGAGTTCGATTCAGCCTGTCACCTTGTCTGGATCAAGGAGGTTGGAAAGGAAGACCTGTAATGACAACCAAAGCAAATTAATGCAATACTGACATATAATTCTATGAGCAGGAATACAGGATTCAGATCGCGGTAGCGTACAATCCCTGCAAAGAAGATCCCTGATCTATGATTTGGATTTACCTGTATTCTTATAGTTATCTTTAACCGAAGTTCAATATAATAGAAAATATATACAAAATATATAGCCCTAGCTATATCGCGTTCAGGCCTGGTCACAGCCACCGTCTGGTCACGACCGGTTCTCTTGTGGATGGGTCCAGCTTCTATCTTCCTTCCCCAGGTATTCGTGGTAAGGTTCAGCGTCTATCTTCCTTCCCCAGGTATTCGTGGTAAGGTCCAGCGTCTGGCTTCCTTCCCCAGGTCTTCGTTCACTCCCGTATGGATGAACTCTGCGTCGTGTCTCATCTTACACGACCTGGCCTCCCGTGGTTATGTCCGGCGTGTGTCTTCCTTCCCCAGGTCTTCTTCCCTCGGGTGGTATGGACTTCTCGTCGTCGTCGTGTCTCGTCTTATGGCCCATTTCCACAGCACGCGTCGCGACAACCACAACTGCAAACCACAACTTTTTGCAGTTTGGCGCATTTCCACAGCACGCTTTATGACAGCGACACTCTCGGCATTCCAGCCATTCAACGGACGGGATTCCCCTCAATGTAACCGGGCTAACGATTTCTATCCCCTCCGATTGGTTGATAGTTCAGCGACAACGCGTTGAAATAGCCCTGGTTCTAATTTTGCCGCGCGTCAAAAATGTGGTTCTGATGTCGCCGCGACTGACGCGTGCTGTGAGTACTACACCATTGAATAATATGACGGCTATTTTTCGGATGTGGTTGTCGCTGCGAAAACGCGTGCTGTGGAAATGGGCCTTTACACGACTAGGCCCCTCCAAGCGTTGATAACTGTCAATGGATGCGGACGGCCTGGGCGCGACAGTACTATCACAATACAAAGGCTTCTACGGCACCGGCCCGTCTCCCTGTAACACCGCAGGACTATTCAACGGCACGGCTCACCACAGCAGCAGACGGCACCCCTCGTAGGAATACACCCCCAGGCTTTAGCGACCCCGCTCACGGCGACTCACTCCGCGGCCCCGCTACAAGGACGAATCATCAAGGCTAGAGTTCACGGCTACACGGTCCACATAGGATCGGACATCGATAACACACGGTGGATGGGTAGGCACCTGGTCTAGTAACCCTCTTCCTATACTACTGTATGGGCACCTGGTATAGGAACCCTCTCTCTATACTACTGTATGGTCAACTGGTATAGGAACCCTCTCTCTATACTACTGTATGGTCATCCGCAATAGATGGACTGGGTAGGTGTATATTTGTCAAGCCCTAGGCTCGAACCTATAGCTTGTGAGTGTTAGCGTAAATGTATTTCAACCCGTAGGTTGTGTGTTTAAGTACGTGTGTGCATGGATAATTGTTTAGGTAGGAACTGTGTATGATTTGCCTAGCTGTACCCTATTCACAGAGACGAGCGTCTCCTACCGGATACAGCTTAATCGATACCATAAAGGTACGGCCATGCTATCAACACTAACGCCGTTAGTTAATTCCCAGAGCTGAACCTGCACAACCGTGCAGTAGAGATAGGAATAACCATTGACGATAAGTGTCTATACTCTAACTCCCAGCGCAATACCCACACAACTGTGCGATACGGTTGAGATAGGTAGAGATCGAAGTAGAGTAAACACAGCCCGGACATGTGATTGTAAGTGAGTGTAAATGTATGCTATGATGTTATAGAATTCGGCGGCGGCACTTCTTCAATTCGGCGGCCTGTTCCTGGTCCCGGCCCGGCGGCGGCACAAATTCGGCGGCGGCACTTCTTCAATTCGGCGGCCTGTTCCCGGCCCGGCAGCGGCACACATTCGGCGGCCTGATCGCGGCCCTTCTCCGGCCCGGCAATGTATTAGATTTCTTCTCCCCAATAGATCGTGCGTGTTCTCACCTCGAAGTTTCTGCTGGTCTCTGTCGTTTCAGCGGGAGTCCGCCTTATATAGGGCTACCGCTCTTCTGTGGATAAAGGTAGAAACAGAACGTTCTCCTGCAGATAAAGGTAGAAACAAGTCGACGATGCCAGCGCCCTCTTTATTGTCAAAGAATCACACTTCCTCCCGATCAGTTTATCTGGACTTCGCTGGATAAATATGGCTATGGAGGAACAAACCATAATTCATAACGGACGTAACTGGTAAATCTCAGCTTCCAACTCTCTCTAGTTAATCTTAGAAGTCCTTGTTGAGTCCCTGTGCATGTGTATAACCATAAACATCTCCAATGTCCCTATCTTGGGTACAAAGAATACTGGAGAATAGAGATCAGGGGTTGAGTTCAAAGCCGGAAGTTCTATAGCTGCATGTGTTTTCCAGTAGTTTGGCAACCAAAACAGATCCATGAGAGAAGCAGGTGGTATAGCCATACCTAATAATACAGACCACCCATGGTTAAGCCCCCATTCTCTCTCAGTTTTGGCAGAACCATCGCAGTCCCCCGCCCCCAACAGGTGAGATCAATAAGTGAGGCAACTGCTGCCTTTGCCAGAAGTTTGCCTTCCTAGTAGTCCTTCATCCCAAACAGAAAAAGGGGCTTATTTTGGGATGAACCTCAACCCACGGTATAGAAAATTTTCACTGTGATTTTTTGTTAGAGCTTACATAGGCGCATCCTTCTAGGGTGGGTGGACAGTCTGAAATATGGGTAGGTATTGAGCTAGAGGCAGTTATAGCAGATCACGATAAGTTTCAATAAACAAAAAAAAATAGGGGGTAGGGGTGACAAATTACAATATATTTCCACCTCTGCTTCAGATGTTACATGTAAGGTATCATTATGAAGACATGTGTGTGTGCTATCATTCTATGGAAAGTCTGTTTTGATTGGTCAATCATCGTCCCATATATAGGTCAGTAGGTCATTTCCTTGAATTCAAAACGAGAATTACGGAGTGTCTTCCCATTTGTCAGCTGTATACGCAGGATATTACATAAATATAAACATTGAATAGCTGAACATTCTCTAACATTAACGAAATAATTTTAGCATCGGCCCACAAATAGTTCTTCGCGAGATTGTTCACATATCAATACATCTATGATAAACATGGAAATTAGGGGATACATAACATTAGATGTATACCAACATCTCTTGAGTCAAATATTACAATTAAGATATCATTGTGAAGATAATTTAATTGGCTATCTCTACAATGTACGAACACGTTCATTGGCTGGTACCAGTTATGTAGGTCGGTAGGTCACCGTACTACTGGGCTAGTATCACTTCCACTGAATATAGCGTGAATGTGTCAGCTCTCGAATATTATGAATAGTGCATTTTAGTGCATCTGGTCCCCAGCGGACCAGACGCTTGTAATTTTAAATAAAGCACATATACAAATATAGCAAGATTATATAGACGAATATCTTGACCGATAGCTGTAGCCTTTATTTCATGCATCAAATCATTTCATAAACCCCCAATATAAACTTCATGCGAAGTAGTTCGGCAAACATCTACTTGGCCCAGTGAAAACCAGCATGCGCAGTACAGTGGATCGTGTCCAAATACATGTATACGTTATTTTCCGAGTTGAGCCTACCCGGATGAGAATGTAACAGCGCCATCTGTTCACAATTATACAGCGGCATGTTAGCATGAGAGTATAACAGCGCCATCTGTTCAAATTTGATAGCGAGCTCTCGCTTCACGCATATCAGTTGGAAGTACCTGTAGTTATCGATATATCTAGAGCAAATATTGTCAGGGAAATGTTTTTTCAATGTTGTGAAATTTTTCTTCCTTTTCTTTAATTTCGTTCGTTTCATCACTGGATGCATGTTAAGTCTCCATAGCCCTACTTGAACTTACAATCATGATTACTGAAACTCGCCCATGTATGGGGAACACAGGCGAGTGAAATAACACACATATGATCTGAACACAATCATTATACCTGTTGATATAAATATAATCTATCTTCTTACACGGTTTTGATCTGTCTTTGCCAATGAACTACTAGTTTGTTTAGTGAGACCACTTCCACAAACATGGCTTCAAATATGTACCAGCCGCCGAGTAAAAAAGGTAAGATATACACAAACTGGACTAAATGTATAAAATGTCAGAAAGATACATTGGAAACACTTAGTGTTGCTACAGTGGACGCAATTGACTTTTTCTGGGCAGCTGTGAAAACCAAACAGGATGATATTTTTATAAGACTTCAAGGCGAATCGCTTTCTGAGAAAGAAATCGTGTGGCACAAAACCTGTTACAAGAATTACACGCACAAAACGTCTTTGGCACCGTTTTTAGCAAGTCCAATAGAAGGTCTATTAGACACTCAATCGAGCACTAGAGGTGCAAGTGGTGGACTTGACTTCACTCGTTGTCTCTTTTGTAAATGTAAAAAAAGGAAAGGCGATACCCAGCTCATCATGGTTAGAAGCTTTGGTTTTCAGGAATCACTGTCTAACGCAGCAAAGGCAAGATCAGATCATGTTATGCTTGCACGAATCGCTATGTCCGGGTCCGTGTAACCTTGCACAATTCAATTTTCGTTTTTTGTTTTTGGTTTCTCAAAATCAAAAATTGAAATTTGACCGTCAATTTTCAATTTTCGTTTTCGGTTTCTCAAAATCAAAAATTGAAATTTGACATTCAATTTTCAATTTTCGTTTTTCGTTTTACAAAAATGAAAATCAAATATTGAAAATTGCCTCGACTTGTCCGTTTTTCGTTTTTACCCCTCGGGCAGATTCTGCCAGAGCGGTATTGTCGTTGCCTCCGTCGTCCGTCTGTCCGTCCGTCCGTCTGTCCGTCAGAGCGTCTGTCCATCATATCATTGTAAACACATTATCTCAAAAAGTCCTTCACTTACAACAATGAAACTTCATACAGTTGTTTAATACAGCCAGTACCAGAAGCCTATTGAAAGTCGGTGCCGTTGGATGTGTTTTTCATGAGTTATGCCCCTCTATACATGTCTGGCTGTTTTTATCCTTGTAAACACATTATCTCAAAAAGTCCTTCACTCACAACAATGAAACTTCATACAGTTGATTAATGTAGCTAGTACCAGAAGCCTATTCAATGTCGGTGTAATCGGATGTGTTTTTCAGGAGTTATGCCCCTTTATACATGTCTGTTGGTCCATATCCTTGTAAACACATTATCTCAAAAAGTCCTTCACTCACAACAATGAAACTTCATACAGTTGTTTAATACAACCAGTACCAGAAGCCTATTGAAAGTCGGTGCCATTGGATGTGTTTTTCAGGAGTTATGCCCCTTTATACATGTCTGTCTGTTTTTATCCTTGTAAACACATTATCTCAAAAAGTCCTTCACTCACAACAATGAAACTTCATACAGTTGATTAATGCAGCTAGTACCAGAAGCCTATTGAAAGTCGGTGTAATCGGATGTGTTTTTCAGGAGTTCTGCCCCTTTATACATGTCTGTTGGTCCATATCCTTGTAAACACATTATCTCAAAAAGTCCTTCACTCACAACAATGAAACTTCATACAGTTGTTTAATACAGCCAGTACCAGAAGCCTATTGAAAGTCGGTGCCATGGGATGTGTTTTTCAGGAGTTCACACAAACCTGTGTGGATTGCTGTGAATAGACAGTAATCGTTCGACTACATCTACTATAGGTAATCACTGCTCTATTGCTATATTGTTTTGTCTGTCTATGATCTATATCATACAGGTAAAATTATGCCCACCCCAAATATGTGAGTTGTTGGGGTCAGAAACATTATTTCCACAATTGCTCTGGGCCCGGCCCGAGGGGTCCCGATGGCGACAGCCACATGTTTGATTTTAACCTTGACGCATCAATGTTAACTGCGCACGCGCAAGGCTTATGATGTCACTTTCGGTCCGCGGAGTAGTATGGAAAGCGCAAATCGGACTGTTTAGGCAGGTGTGGAGCACAATATGGAAAGCCAGTAGGGGAAAGATATGGGAGTGTTACCACACTATAGATCCCTGGAGCCAGGCATTCGAGCTAGAGTATAATGGGTCAACTGCGCATGTTCAGAAGTGAGTAGGCATTCGTGCAGAAGGTGTGAAGAATTATATGGAGAACAACAGGGTTGATACACATATGAGTTTCATTAAATTAGGGTAAAATATTAAATACGTGGGTACCCTAATCATAACCCCAATAGGAACTTCAGGCGTCGATGCGTTGAAGCTTTTGACACCCGCACTTAAATCGTTGAAGCGTTTTTGACGCTGAACGTTGACGGGCATGTGAACGCTCAAACGATCCAGGTCCCAAAAATAGAAAATGAAGATTGGACCTGAAGCGTTGAAGCAGTCAGACGTCTGGCATCAAACGTGACGTTTGTGTGCTTGTTTGAAATGGTGGTTTACGGAACGCTGGCCATATACGGATTTCGCGGCCCATCACCGCGATGCTTACTATTATTGGTATTAAATCTTTGTTGGTATCTTTATGAATACTATATTTCAAATCAATAACAAATAGCGGTTGTGTGCATGAATGCTGTTCGCTTTTGTAGCGCTCTAAACATCTATTTTTAGAAATGAGAAAATCTAAGACTGCGTCTTGATTGGCTCAGGCCTCCATGCCAATAACCAATGACAACTGCGGGATGCCACCTATCCAGACCTGTCTGGTGCATCTTCACAACTCCAGGTAAATCGTGAACGCTCTCACAGGGTTTACCCGGACATTTTTGGTGATCGAGTGAGTTTTTGAGTCCTTGCCTCAATCTCGAACATTTCATCCCCCGAGGTTATTTTGAATTAGCATGTCGGTATCCCAAGCCGGCGGTTTTTGCTTTGACTTTCGATGACGATTTCAGCCTGACATCAAAGTTATGCCAGCGATGTCACATCTCAAACATTGCAGCTAGTGGTTTGGCGTAATGAGGTTGCTGAGCCTGTTCAATAATTGGTTTGATTTAGAGAATACCCCTCGATCTTTGTTTTATCCAGAACTACAGTGGGCAACTAACCAAGGCAATGCATAGATACCCTAACAAATCGATGAATACACTGGCTCCCGAGGATGGCCTGGTGGGCCACATGCCTCTCACGCTCCACACCTCTTATACGACACGATTTGCGTTTTCTTTTCTACTCGTCACACCGGAAGTGACATCATAGCCCGTCCACGTGCGAACTTAACATTGATACGTCAAAGTTAAAATCAAAAAACGAAAAACGGACAAATCGAGGCAATTTTCAATATTTGATTTCCATTTTTGCGTCAAGCAAAACGAAAAACGAAAATTGAAAATTGACTGTCAAATATCAATTTTCGTTTTTTGTTGTTGTAATCCCAGAATCAAAAATTTAAAATTGACGGTCAAATTTCAATTTTTGATTTTAGATCACAAAAACAAAAAACGAAAATTGAAAATTGACGGTCAAATTTCAATTTTTGATTTTGAGATTACAGAAACAAAAAACGAAAATTGAAAATTGACGGTCAAATTTCAATTTTTGATTTTGAGAAATCAAAAACGAAAAACGAAAATTGAACTGTGCAAGGTTACACGGACCTGTCCGGCAATGACCTCGTGGCGGCAGATGCACGATACCACAAGGGGTGTCATAGTGCTTATCTTAGTGAGAGAAACATAAAAGCAAGCTTGAACAAAGCCGAAGAAGATGACAAAAAGGATTCTTCAATACAAGAATCCTCATTTCAGAATATGCTTCCACGTATTAAGTTAGAACTGCGAAATGGGGAAGTACTAGATATGAATGAAATCATGGAGCGTTTCAGGTCTGGGTCCTCGGATCGTCTGGCAAAGTACTCTGCTCAGAAAATTAAGGATGGGCTTTTGAATGCTTTCGGTGATCTCATTGCCTTCAAATCAAGGGGATCAAAGACAGAATTGGTATACATGAAAGACATGGTTGATGTTACTAGGCTGGTGTCTACAGACGTAGATGTTGATGATCCAGAGGATTTGGTAGTAGATCCAGTCACAGAAGACGAATGGTCATTGAATTCTGATAAGCTGAACACGCTCTTTGTAGCTGCTACAATTTTGAGGACAGATATCACAGCCGTTGAGGGACTGTCAGTCAACCCAATTGACAGTGGAGACATATCTATAGAGAAATCTAGTGAATCTAGTGCCAAAGTCTGTTTATACATTCCTAAAGTGGGTGATACAAGGCACAACTATGGGGGAAGAGAATGGCGCCCCAAACTCTCGATGTACGAATCCCCAAGATCATCGACATGTTTTGTCTGTAGGCCAGGATCTAATCCACATGGTTTCACATGGTAATGTGAAAACGCCAAAGCATGTTGGCCTGGCGATGGCAGTTCGGCATCAGACAGGCAGCAGCTCGGTTATCACAATGTTGAATAAACTTGGGCATGGTAGTAGCTATAGCACGGTAGAACGAATAGATACAGGTCTAGGAAGCTACTACATGGAACAGTATGCCAAGAATAATGTAGTCATACCATCTTGTATTCGTCCTGGGTTGTTCACACAAGTAGCTGCTGATAACAATGATCTTTGCGAGGAGACGCTTGATGGCAAAAACACAACCCATTCTACAACAATTGTAGTATATCAAAATCAGTCTAATATTCCACAGTGCACGCTTAATATCGACAAAGGTCCTCTTCCAAGGATTCATCCGCTTGACACTGACCACCTGTATGATATGCAGCAATTCCATGCCGGTGGGAGAAAGCCTGATACAAAGGAGTATGTTGGCAAAGTAAAACCAGAATGGTTTGAGTTTAAAAGGAGTGGGACATGTTCTGATGACTTCACTTGGACATTGCTTAGACGAAAATGTTTGGATCCTTCGGAAGAAGTCGCAACAGAAGAACAATCGGTGCCCGAAGTTGGTCCGGATTCAACGCAAAAATGTCCCTTCACAAGCCAGTGAAGTCCATGATTGGCTACTGCCCCATGATGCCAGCATCGCCAACAGAGTATAGTACTGTCTATACTGTACTCTGTACTGTAAAACGCATGATGGCTGTTTTGGGACAGAAACATGAAATTTTAACCCCAGACGAGGCAATTTTTTGCAAAGCAAGAGAAATTCTATGGCGGAGGCCACTCGAGTTCCCAAATACAATTCTGCGCCTGGGGGGAATGCATATTGCATTGACATTTTTGGCGGTTCTTGGTAAAGTTTTTGCGAACTCGGGGCTTGAAGACCTCTTGGTGGAATCTGGGGTGTATGCGCCTACCACTGCCGCAAATCTACTGAAAGGAAAGGCATATAACAGAGGTATTCGTGCCCATAAGCTGGTTATGGAAGCCTTGGAGAGACTGTTGTGGGGTTCATTCTGCAAATGGGTACAAAGGTCTCGTCATGATACAACTAACACAACTTTCCATTTGGACATCAGGTGCAACTATGACACTGCCATACAATCCTTTCAAAAAGGAAATACAGAAGAGCAAAGAGCGCACGTGAATAGTTTGAAAGACATTTTAGCCCCACTTGAAGATCAGATGCAGAAATTCAAAGATGAACAGAGTTCAAAGTCCAAACTATTCAAATTTTGGATACTGTACATTGACATGGTCCATATTCTGCTGGATTTCATCCGAGCGGAGAGGGATAGCATTTGGGATCTTCATCTGAGTAGCTGTGTGGCGATGCTCCCCTTTTTTCATGCTTTTGATCGTCCGAACTATGCGCGCTGGCTAACTGTATACATCAGTGACATGAATCTCCTTGTCGAACGAGCACCAGAAGTGTACGAACAGTTCAAACAAGGTAACCATACTGTATCCAGATCTGGCAGGTCTTTCTCAAGTGTGTGGACGGACATGGCTCTGGAACAGTCAGTTAACCGTGATACGAAGGGACCAGGTGGCATTATAGGTATTTCCCAACGAGTCAAAGCCTTAAACAAATGGTTCCTTACGTGCCACCAGCGATCGGCTATTGTTACAGCAGTTATGAGTATGTGTGACATGAAGTCTGAACAAGGCGATAAGGAACACAAGGAGTCTGGTCACTGTCGCATCCAGAGAGATGAGACAGATGTTAAACACCTGCTTAGCTCTGTAGAGACACTGATGGCAAATCCATTTGAAGTCGAAGGTGACGAGGTACCTCTCACAAATATTGCAACAGGTATCGCACTCTCTGAGGCTGATGCCTGTCAACTTATCTCATGTAAGCAACTCGGAGAGAAACTTAGTAATAGCTTTGTAAACCTCCGGTTGGAGAAAGGGGATGCTTCTGTATATGACCCAATACCGAGGCAAAACATACCGACATTTGCCAAGCTCAATAAACCTCTCAATCGAAGACTACGAAAGTCAAAGAAATTCCGATTAATGCAGACAGAGAATTATTCAGCAGGCTACTCATTGCTTCCAGAACTAGACGCGTTCCTCTAAGGGAGATGTTTGAGCATGAACTGTCAGCTGTCCCATTGTCCCTATTCGCTCCAGATGATTCTTATCGAAAGACAAATAAAAGTGCTCTCTTATCCGAACTGGAAAAATGTGTAGCATGTGACATCATTGAGAAGCTACCAAGGACATCTGATCCCCCAACCACCATTCAGATATTTGATGCCATGGAGATTGTACAAGTTCAAAAACCAGCGACAAATGCTACATTCGGTGATTTCGCTTCAGATTTCTGCAACACGGTGATGCGGCCCTTCCAGATGCATGTTGGAATTTCACGTGTTGATGTCGTTTTCGACAGATACGATATTCAGAATTCGATTAAGTCGTACGAACGAACGCGTAGACAGAATGGAGTTGGCACACTGGAGTTTCTCATTCATGGTCCACACACACCTGTCCCAAAACAATGGGCAAAATTCATAGCCAGCTCTTCGAACAAGGCGAGGCTAACCGCTTTCCTGGCCACTGAATTGTCCAAACGGGCACAAAAGGGGCTCCTACCCGGACAACAGTTGTTCATAGGTGGTGGTTTTCCTGACGGCAGAGAGTCGCGGAAGATAACAGCTGGGAAACAGACAGAAGTTCGAGCACTTTTCACTGGCCAAGAGGAGGCAGATACACGCATGATTCTACATGCTCATCATGCTGCCCAAGAAGGGTATGATCGTATAGTAGTAAGATCACCAGATTCAGATGTAGGTATTCTGCTTATCTACCATCATCCAAATCTGAAAGTGGAGACGTGGTTGCAGACAGGAATTGGAATGAAATCCAGATTGATTCCTATACATGCTCTTGCTACTAAGCGGAGAAAGATTCTAAGTGCTGTCCTTGGACTTCATGCCATTTCTGGCTGCGATACTACCAGTTCTCTTTATGGTATGGGCAAGGTAAAGATCCTTAAGCTGATCGAAAGCAACCCGGAAAAGTATTGTACACCTTTATCCGATCTCGGAAACGACATTGAACTGAGTAATGATGCCTTACAAGGGTGCCAAGATATTGTTGTAGCCCTGTATGGTGGTGAGAATGTCGATGGAGGTGTTGACAGTCAGCGTTATAACCTCTTTTGTAGACGGCAACTCAAAAACACAGCTCTACCACCAACATCAGACAGTCTTAACTGTCATTTGAAGAGAGTCAACTACCAATGCTTCGTTTGGAAGAAGTCGATCGTACCAAAGGCAGACATTCCTCCACCGATTGACAATGGATGGCAGCTGGACGACGATGGTTTCTTTGTCCCAGTTCGTATGACGAAGGACCAAGCACCATCATCAGTGATTGAACTCCTGTCCTGTAATTGCTCAAAATCGGCATGTACAAGACGAACCTGTCGATGTAAGCTGAATGAGATGCCATGTATTGACTCTTGTAAATGTTCGGGATCTGATGATTGCCAAAACCCATATAAAGTGGAGGACGATAACGAAGATGCAAGCGATGATGAGGAAGAAGAGTGAGACAGAAGACTAGTTAAACTGTCCGCCGTTCGTCAACATCTGATTTTCTTCTAATAACGACACTTATTCTCATGGGGAACCCGTACTCAACACCTGTACACGATGTATATATAGTCGACTTCATATAAAGAATATCTTTGTATTACCTTGAAAAATGCTCAGCGGCTTTTTGTTTTGTAAACAAAACAGTGACCTACTGACCTACATAATACAGGCCAATCGTATTCGTTTTGATTTTCATGCATTGTAGATCTTATTCCATATAAATACGTTTACGGTGGTATCGTAATAGCAAAATTTAAAGCTGAAGTTTAAGCTAAAGTTTTGATGTGATTTTAGAGAATCTATAGGTATTCGTTTTGCAAATTGATGCCCATTTCTGTGCACACAACTGACAAGAAAGAACACTGGTCGCGTTTTTTCGCTTTGAAATCAACACAATGACCTACTGACCTACATATCAGCCGAATGATGACCAATCAATATACGGTTTGCTTTGTGAGACAGCCCAAGTAAATACCTTAATAATGAGACATCACATGTAACCATTGAAGACGTAACCTCCGAAATATGTTGTAATTTGTTACCCGTACCCCCTAATTTTCGCGTTAATTGAGAATTGCCGTTGTCTGCTATAAGCGCCTCTAGCACATTACCTACCCATGTTTCAAACCGTCCACCCACCCTAGTCGTGTGTGTCTATGTATGATCTAACAAAAAATCACAATGAAAATTTTCTATACCGTGGGTTGAGGTTCGATGCCGAAAACGAACTTGGGATGATGGACTATAGGAATGGAAGCCCTGGAATCACTCACTCTTGGATGTGAAGAGAGAACAAAAGAGAACACAGGCGGCTCCTTCCATTTAACCAAGTCTGTAGCATATGCATGACGGTTAGACATTCTAACCAGAGTTCCAATGCTTCACCAAAATGGAGCCACAACACCACCAGAATAGCTAAATAATATATAGCCCTCGAGAGTATGAGGGCTATAGGTCGGCCCCAGTCACCTCCAGCGAGGGTTTTAGATAATTTTATTACGAATCACCCACCTCTGAAACTGCCGTACATCTAATCTCTATCCCCTCCTGCCCACTATTTTAAAATCTTGAGCACTATTGTGAAATAGTGACGCATATATCGCCGTCTGAATTTTCCAGTCGTGAACTTCGACTCTTTGCGCCGCCATGTTGGTGACGTCACTGTATATGGTTAACATGGCGCATTTAAAGTGGAATTCGACTGGAAAATTCAGACGGCGATATATTCGTTACTATTTCACAATAGTGCTCAAGATTTTAAAATAGTGGGCAGGAGGGGATAGAGATTAGATGTACGGCAGTTTCAGAGGTGGGTGATTCGTAATAAAATTATCTAAAACCCTCGCTGGAGGTGACTGGGGCCGACCTATAGCCCTCATACTCTTGAGGGCTATATATTATTTAGCTACACCAGAACAGCAACTGTCAGCAGCTCTGAATTTGCCTAGAGGAATCAGTCTAGCAGCATCCTCCAAAATAGCTGCTCGCTTACCCCAAAATCTAACATGTGCACCAGATGGGCATGTGCCTCTTGCAGAAGTCTAATTCCACAACAGTAGATCTGGTTGCATATGGCAAACTGAATCTGGAGTGATCGTGAGGTCAATCTCTTACCCGGAAATACCCAAAGGCAGAGGCATACCATAAGAGAGGGTGGGAACCATGAAGCTGAAGACCTTTTTGAATCTGGGCCTGGTTAGTGCATTCTCATGGCATCAGATTGTATATCTACTATTGTCGTATATACCCATGGCATCAGATTGTATATCTACTATTGTCGTATATACCCTCTGATGTCAAAGTGGGGCTAATTGCGGCGCGCAGCTTTTCTGCGCATGGCTCTCGCCCAATCAACAGCCTCCGTTACTAAATGAAGCGAACTTGTTGAGATTACCGAATAGGACCGAAGATTTCCGAAAAGCTTAGCGTAACTTCGGCGAGCCAATCAACATAGGCGTTGTATATTGACGAGAACGAACAGAGGCAAATCTTTGATGGGCATCCTGTTTAAAAAACCGGACTGGTATTTGTGATCTGTCAGTTAACTTCCATCATGAACAAGCAAGTAAATGTACTTCGAGCCCTGGGATTTACTGCCACATATCTTGGACCTGGCGATTGCGACAGAAAAACTACAGGAGGGACCTTATTCATTTGTATTCTCAAGCCTCGAATTACTGTTAAATCAAGAAGAGAAACGCGATTTGCTAATTATCAGGTCGCTGTTTGATCAAATATAACGACAGAATTGACCTACCACTACCCTTTATTATCTGTGCAAATACGCACAAAGGCTGACCTATAACCTTTCAGGTCTATAAAAACTTGGCATTAAAACACTAACAGTATGAGATAATACACAAGTGTTTGAGGCGCATACAATACACGCCTCCTGTCTCCCCCGACGAGAGTACACATGCAGGGCTCGAAACACTTCGTGCTAATACACACCCGTGTACCATTAATATATACATACATGGCGGTGTCGGGATTGTACATGTACCATTCTATCCTTTATAAATATGGATTGACGATGACTTTAATATGCTGATACGCAAAAAGTCTGAGCTTCACCAGTATGATTTCTGGAGTTAGTTTTATACTATAATACTGAAAATTGTGATAATACTGGTATTGTCATTTTTTAATTCAAAGCCAATTTATTTAATAAGCATTTTTTAGTATGAACAAATTTAAATAAGTTCGTTTGATAAAAAATTGCCATTTGAAAAAAACAAACTGAATCAGTTATTAAATTAAATCACAGTTGCACAGTTGCTGAAATGAAATCCGTTATTTTCAGACAAAATCTTAATATTATTTATAGTTATAACCCGGGAAACACATTTAACTGCAGATATCTTATTATTTAATATGTAGTACTGTGAGGAAATTAGGCCAATGATGTGTTCCGATGCATATTTCTCGTCCACCTCCTTCACTGATTGTTTTTATTACTTGTTGCACATAAATACATAATAATATATACCTCGCTGAAGTTCAGATGAGTAATTTTGGTTGAGTAATTTTTCAATATTATATTTTGCGTTGACGTTGATTTGTGTTGTGTTACCCTCCCTCACTGAGTTCAAGACCGGCGACATGAAACACAGATATCATTCGATACACTTGGCCATAATATAATTTTCTGAATGACGCACGCTTATTGATTGTCTGGTCACTACCACATGCTTGATCCATTTTCCAGGGTCATTATCAATTAATGCTTACAATAGTTCTCAGCGTGAATCGGAATGCTAGCCTGTCAAATGTTGTTTACAATATGACCGCCAGTCTCCACGTGGTGATCAGCTGTGATGACGTAGTCAGCCGGAAAATATAACACGTTCTCTCATTGGCTCAGCGGAAAAGACGCAATGCGGCTGCGCGCCAGGCATTTGTATAGGGGTGAAGTCAGAGTCTTGTTTACCGACGGTTTGGAGGTTACAAACTCTGACGTTGGGAGAATGGGTTAGTGCTGAGGGCAGGAAATCCACCAAACCATTGACCAAACTCAAAGGCTAAAGTGCATACAGATGAAAGCTTAGCCTCAAACCTTTGCAGTAATAGCTCAGGTGTAGATGCCATACCAGGAAATAGCATAAGCAAGCATGTTAAATCGCTGATTACCTCTCAGTGTTTACATATTGACAGGCATCTAAAATGGAAGCAATCTCATACTGAAGATCATGTGATTAAACGAAGTTTAAGTGAGGACCCAATAACTTGTGTGGGGAACCCATGGCAGCAAGAATGGCTGGAACAGGAACCACAATTAACTGGAGAACCATTTGATTGGTAAGAATTCACAACAGAAGTATGATAATGCAACCTAGAAACTGCATCCACCATGAAGGGAATCAAAGGTACTAAAACAGAGGCTAAACCGAAACTGACAGATACCCACACAAAAGGCAGAGACTCTTTGTCAGAGGCCGAAGACACCACTATAGGAAGAATAGAAAGTGTGATCACCAGATAATGCTACATGGGAGGTACATATATCTACATCAAAGTATCTTGGGGGACCCCACCAATGGAATCGGCTTCTTTTTCAAACCTGAAATGAGAGCATATTTGGTTGGGAGAGTATTTAACAAAGAAGCACCTGGGCTGGATGCTAATTTTCAACTACTTGTTGATATTGTGACCCACTAAATCTGCCTGAAAAACATCAATCGGACCAATTCTGACTCCATATACTTAGTGAACTGGTCACATTACATATAAGCAGGACATGCTGGATATGCAGAATGTAGGTCAGATCCAGGTTTAGATTGCCAATGAACGACACACATGACTTCATGGTACATAAATATTTTTATCTGTAGCTGCAGATGCTTGTTGTTGATCCAATGCCAGGTTATGTAAGTACATCACATGGATCAAGGGAGTTTTGGTCCATTATGAGGACTATACGAGTGGTTGCGTGTTCCTTTGGGGTCGATTCTAAAATCTTCTTTAGAGACATATAATTAAGGATCATTCGCATATGTCGCTAGGTTTCTAACAAGACTTCTGTTAATAAAATTCACCATCACCATCAGTAAGGGACCACATGCCAAGTTAATTAGAGAACCCTTGACTGAACCTCATGACAAGTATTCCTAGAAGTGTCCATGGTGCTTTGTGATCCATGTTCCTCAAGTGGAGACCTTGACTTTGAAATGTGAAAGTGATATTCTGCGTATTTTTTCCATGTGATCTACGCATTTTCATCGTGCATTCTTCTTCCAGACAAGTTAAGAGTTCAGTGAACTGTAGAAACAAAGCCCTGAAACAATTCAATAAACAAGCGTCTAGTCCATCATTCAATATTCAGCCATCATCCATTAAAGAATGTCCGCGTACATAATCCAAAGATCTAATTCATATAATAGCATTAGCACCAAATTAAAAGAATAAATCATAGTATACATAAAACTACGCTAATTTCAAGAAAGAGAGAAGCGGTCAACAGTTTCCAATGAAGTTCCAAAATGTATGCAAAAGTTTATACAGGAGAAAGTATTACACTTCAAATCTTACACTTCAACTGTGCAGACATTTAAAAAACTGTAACTTGCCTTACCCAATGGGGGTCAACTGAACAACCCTACTATTTTTCTTTTAATTAGTTGCAGGTTTGAGGGTATCAGCTGTTTATTTAACCTCATTCCCTGTTTTAGAGTATACATATCTAACATAGTCTCCTCAATATTGACAATAAAACATACATTCTTAGAGCTTTTTTGTATTTTACCTAGGTTGAAAGTCTTTCAGCTAATAATTACTGCTTTTTCTCCGGTTGTAGTTTAATGGAAATAGCAACAGGACATTTAATGGGTCCCACTTTCAACATTTGCTTATCAGTTAGTGAGACATGTAAGAGGTGGGGAAAATTGATGAGGTCTGGAGACTAAAAAGCTATCCTAGGACTCCACAGGAAAACCTCCCATGGTACCTCACATTCAGACTAGAATTGGAGGATATTAAGATAGTCATTGTATCCCAGCTGCAATAAAATCCCAGATGCACTTTATTGCGAATGTTCATGTGGAATCCATTAAGTAACTACTTTCCTCTTGCACTGTTCGCCCCGAACAGAGCTACCTGGTGAACTGTGGCCACCAGGATAATACCAATCTCATTTAATAGTACATAGGTGTGTGTGTGGTGAGGGGGGAGGCGTTGCACTCACCACACTCACTGTCTCAGTATCACACCCTGCATACCAAACGGCTGCTCCAACTTCCGCCGGAGGGTGAACTTCCGCCGGAGGGAAGGGCATGAAAAATGGTAGGACAACTTGTGGTTTTTACGTTGATATGTCAGAACCATACCCTTTCAACAATATCACATTGTCTCAATCGTTAGATGGTACGTTTATTTAACTAGCTAACGTGTTTTTGAGAACGGGATAATTCTAAATAGACAATTACATCCATTAGAAGCCGAATATAGAAACCTTTCTTAGAAAAACTACATCAAATATGCCTTTTATCTAATTAATCAAGAATATACCTACGATCGTTATGTAAAACGAGGTTGCCTTTTAATGGCAAGATGATATTTATATGTGAAAAGGAAGAATTTTGATGCTTTGAAGACGCATGAATATGACCTGTGTGGAAGTGCTGATACAACATACGGCGGAGTGAGATCCTCCGGCGGTATTTGTACCATATACGAACATGCATGAGCTGGAAAAACTAACATTAACCGAAGTAGATTGAACTATTTGAAACTACAAGCTATCAGCCTGCTGTTAAGGAACTAGTCTTCATATATCTAGAACTTATTTGGCGGATGATACACAAATAGACGATTTTTTAAGCATCTAATCACGGTTATGTTGCAATATAGCTCTTAATGTCAGATAAAATGAATTGTAATTAAAAAATAATACAAGGACGAGTTGAAAATTTCACACGAATTGCTAACACGTCCCCTTGAGAACATTTTCTCATTAATTTTCGAGTAGTAAATACGTGAAAACTACCAAAAAATGAAAAGTCTGAACTTACTTAGCTTCTCAAATTTGTAATTTCCCTCCGGCGGAAGTTGGAGCAGCCGTTTGGTATGCAGGGTGTGAGCATGGCAAGATAATGTGTGCATTACAAACTCTATACAGCTGATCGAAGTGGGGCTATGGCAAATATAATGGCGAAGCCACAAAGTTCATTATCAACCATTTTTGCAGGGTAATATCAAGGAGATCAAATGCCCTTTATAGTTAGAAGTTCTGTTTTTATGCCGCATGCCACATGAATAAATAATGGTTGTAACAAGGGATGTCATTGACCACCATGGCCAATTGTTCAAATACAAAAAATAATACAGAATATGCTTGGAATTCGTTTTCAAAATACATTTAGGCACTTTGTCTTGAATATTACAGTATATTACAGTACAGTGATGATGGAAAACAGATTCAGATCCGTATCAGAAAAAGCATTAATGGGTGCCATGAACAGTCCGTAGGCAGACTGTGACAGTACATGTTAAATATCACAAAATTCAACTTCAGGAAATTATTTTTTTAGAATACTAAACATGATATAAGAAGAGGAATAAACCACCTGTTGATGTACTTCTTTTTTTCTGAAGAGAATCCACATGGTCATACATAGTCCATATCATTATATTACCACAATCAACTGACAGTGCAATTGTGTTTAAGAGCATGATTTCACTGCTAGAACCAAAATCCTCCTCCAGGTGGTCTACAATACATGTTGTTTTGTACACGTCACATAAATTTAGTTGAGTAAGGAGACAAAATATATTTGTACCTCACATGCATTATATAAACAGTGCAACAAAAGTAAGTTCCCCCCAAACCATTGTTTGATATGTCCCAAGGTATTTGCTAGAGCACGATGAAATTTTGCACACACTATCCCAGTAATCAAGCCGACATGGTGCATCAAGGATTATCCTGTAGGTGCAGTTGTGCTTAATGAGCATGCGCAAACTGGAACTCGGTCGAATTTTGAAAATTACACAAACAGATTCAACCAGATTTTTCAATGGCATATGTTCATTTCATCACACATTCAACATGTTAACTGGGTGTCTCGACGACCAGTAACTGTTAAAATCGCATTTGACCACCACAACACTGTCTGACATTCCGACAACGAGCTCACATCGTGTTGATGATGGCAGTTTGAAAATGTCAAAATGTTGATCGCCCAGTCCTGGAATTTATTTGTGTGGTTGTGCATTCAGGACATGACACACACCACAAGAAATTCATGCGTTTTCACATGACCTGCATCAGGTAATTTGATGTCCAAGATGGTCAATAAAAAACGGTCGCATACCTGAAAAGCCCATATTACTGCCCACAAGTATTGGGCATTAAAAGTTGCAAATTTCTGTGGTAAACCATGCCTCGGTTATCGAATATGGATAGGGCTATTGCAATTGACCTTTTGGAGGCTAACACGCCTGTAACACAGGTTGCGCATCGAATGGGGGGTCTCCTTATGCCATTTGTAAATTACAAGCCAAATTTCTCCAAGATGTGAAGGATCTTTTCAAAATCCGACCGAGTTCCAGTTTGCGCATGCTCATTAGAGCACAACTGCACCTACAGGATAATCCTTGATACACCATGTACATGTACACCCTGTCGGCTTGATCACTGGGATAGTGTGTGCAAAATTTCATAGCAATCAGCCAAATATCTTGCGACATACCAAACAACGCTTTGGTCAAGGAAAAGAATAGCATGGCCCACGTTCACATACTAAAATTGGTATTCACTTTGCAATTTGCTGAAAATCATCACTTGTACATCATTTAGGTCTAAGCTGATGCATATCAAACAAAAATTTAAAAATCTGCCCACTAGAATATGGACTATATCTTAAACTCAGCATTTATAGTATCGGTAGTATTCACTTGCTTAGTAATGAACTTTGAATGCTACTAAACTTGTCCCTCATTATAACGCTGAAGTTGGGATAAAAATATTGACCACCCTATAGATGAATTTCGTTATAGTGAGTCTTCATATTAGACAGCAGCATACATATTCCAGCTATATATTGTGGGACATAGCAGTGGTCCTGCTATACTGAAACTCACTTTGTAATGAACCATATTATGAGGGACAATTGTAGCAATGTTTCTCCTGTACACCCATTCGAAAGAGATTTGACTGTGTTGAGGCTCACACAACAGTGCAAGGTACACCAATATAATATAGCTCCCCATTGACACAGCTCTCAGTGGGTTGAAACATGACAACATCAAAGTTTTAACTCGTAGTCAAACATAAAACATGCCAATCATGTATCAATACCATGTGGAATTCACTCAGGGCAAACTATTAGTGGCTGTTCTCCACTCTGGATACCAGATGATACCATTATGAAGAATAAGTGTTTTGGTAGAATTCGTATATTTTTTATCAACAGCATTCTGAAAGTCATGCCATCAAAGATTATAAGTTTGTTCAGTTTAATATTACATGGTGACAAACACACAAAAAATCTATAATTCTGAAAAAAACAATTGTGAAAGGCTCTTCATAACAACCATTCTGAAGTTAAACAGATGTTTTTTTTCAATTGAGCAATTAGTCTTACATGTGTCACAGACAATATTCTAGGAATCCGGAAAGTTTCCGCACATAGAAGGATATTCTTATGCGGTTATGGTGAATTGTCCATCAGGGGAGGTCAACTTTCCCTGCAATTTCCACTACCCACCATGAAATAGCAAAATTTTGATGGAAAGCTACTGCTCTCGAATGTCCATTAGAATTTTTGTGTTAGTATGGGCCTAAAAATTATTTCAGAAGCGGTTTCTTCTGATACATAGGTATGTATAGGAGTCAACCTAGATGGACTACTTGTGCTGGGATAAGCTGTGATTTGTATCTGGGACATATACAATACACAGGACTAATTGTACAATAATGGAATGTGAACTTAATTAGTAATGAGATATCTCAATAAATTGGTTTAATCATTATAGATTTTTATAAAAATATTGCGCATTGAACAAACCTTCAAGTGTCTTAAATACAAAAGGCACTTAACATGCTTAATACGTGTCTGCCGGAAATGTGGATATGTAGATCCTGTAAATCTACTGATATGTATATAAATGTAAACATTTTCTATGTGAATAATTACAAGGAAATGTGCAATGATCACTTTGAAATGAAGATTGAAATGATTTCTTTGAGCTTAAATTGTTTCACAGATTCAGATTCACTCTGTGCAAGACCATCTGGCACTCTGGCTCTTACATGTACCCATACTTTTGTTTTGATATAGTGCACAGACATGATGCTATGACAATTGAGGAAGAGGTTCTCGTTACCATGGTTACATTCATGTTCAAAAATGATAATAATCAAATGACCATAGTATTAAGAAAACGTTCATCAGCTTTCGGGCTTAGCTTAAACCATAGAATGAATGATATGCCAATTAACTAATTTCAAGTTCAGGACAGTTTTTTCCTTGACATTTGGTACTTTGTATGGCTCCTCAGACCACGATCAACATAATATATCCACACTGCTCCAGTTTAGAGGTTTGAATTTTCTCAAGCCTCATTCCGCTTCTAAAGGCTTCACTACCCTGCACCCTCCTGGACATGCAGCTCTGTGTGAGGTTGCACAAGGTTCTGCAGGTCCTACATTCATTTTACAAATGATAAATATATTATTTTTGTCAGTCAAGATCCAGTTCTGTAGCAGAGGATGATGATTCATCGCTACTCTCATCCATACCACCTTGTCCTTGTATCGCCTGTGTCAACAGGTCAACAAGTGCATCAAGTTTCCTGTTCATCCGCCTCTCAAGTTTACCAATACGACTCTTCATATAGTCCTCAAGTTTCTGTTCTGTTCTGTCCATATGCTGCAGCAGTCTCTGTTCTAGAGACAACAGGTCTTGACTACACACAGCATCCACTGCCGGATCTCTGAGAATTAGACAGAGAATGAATGATATATGTATGTATTACAAGAATAATCGGAAGGCCTATATGTGTTTGACAAGAGTGAAATGGAATCTCAGTACTCAATTATTTCAAGGATAACTCTTTCTTAGTTAAGCACAGATATTGCTGCTTCGAGTGTGATCAATGTGGGCCTCATGGCCGTTCCACATCCCCCAGCAGTAAATGCAGTACAGTGAAACCTGTCCATACCGACTATGCTTGGGATGGTTCAAAAATGTTTTAAATTTAAGCATTGGGACCATGGATAATATCATTATTTGGAGGTTGGTTGGTTTATCCAGGTATTGCTATTCACAGGTTTCACTGTACTTATATCACAATAATAGAAACCAATGAGAACTCTTTGTGCATGAAAGACACAGACACGGTGCAAAGACTCACAAATAACATGATGAAGCCCACACATGAACATGCTTTCTGCAATGCACCATTAGTGTAGAAGAATTTCTTCTTCGAATCGAAGAAATGTATGATACCATAAATGATCTTATTATTCAATCACTCTAATTATCCTCAACCTTTTGTACAAAATGACAGTCTTTCTAATGAATTTGACCAAGGAAATAGTAAGAAATAATGAAAACTATGTATGGTTTCAGACCCCCCCCCCCCCTTCCACTTTCTGTGATAGAATAATTAGATCGGGAAAGATTGAGACTCACCCTTCAATCTTGGATGTATCCTCAGTAATTTCTGTTGTACTCTTGGATGATGAATGCAGTTTATCCTCCATGCCTCTCATTTTGGACACCTCACCACATATACTTTTCAAGAATGAGAAAACCTGCGTTGAGTTTTCCCCTGTACCCCCATTCTCCCCATTAAGCAGCTGTCCAGGTGTGATGGGATGACTGAGATTGTCCTGAGCAGGAGAACTAAGGTCAGTGTGAGTGGAAATTTGAGCAGATGAGAGTTTATTCATAGTAGAGAGCATAGCCATCATTCCTGCCATTCCTCCTGGACCAGGCTGCAGCTGGTTAATTCCACTCCTGGGAACCGCCCGAGATAAGAGTGACTCCACATCGGCCATGGCAGACTCCTGGTTCTGACAACAAAAAGAAGAAAATTGCTTAAAAGAGTGCTCCACTCAGTTAAACTATGCTTTCATTGTGAAGATTTGCACTTGAAAATAAACTGTGCAAACTATTTCTTGCAACTGAAGACAGGAAAGTATTATTTTATTCATTTCTCATTCTTCTTTCTGAGCATCTGGGCACCACCATTTTCTTGGGAAGCTTGACGTAGCTAAATTATAGTTTGTGCAGTTTTCACGAACAGTTGGGCCTGATATTAGTCGTTCCCCATGCAACAGTGCATTCAGTGTGGCATACTCTCAACATGAATATCTATTTGTGAAGGAACTTGGTGACATCATTTAGTGTATTTTAACCTTCAACTATTTTGTGTTCCTGAAATTTCATTGTCACAGTATATCCAGGGGAGATAATTCAAAAGTTATCGCCTTGGTAAGCCTCTGTCATTCATCATTTGTAGCAAATGCTGCAACCCAAGTCATCTATACAAATGACACTTTCCTCATTTTGCAGCTACTATGTTCTCTCAAGCTTCTGAATTTGAAAAAAGTTGAAGACTGGCTTATGTTGGAGATGGGACAAACTAATCCTGGACCGATTCATGTTTTTGATGAAAGTTGAATGCGTCTAACGGAAAATGACAAAGCGCTGGTTATGTTCAATAATTTATAATAGTTTATCAAAATTTCTTTCAGAGACTTGAAACTACATGCCTAGACTGAATTAAAACATCACATGTTACTTTGCATACCCTATCTGGAGTTGCCAACTTCTAATAATGTTTATTTCATTTGGTGTGTTTCTGTGATTCTCATTGGCTGAGTGGCTGAGAACAGCATGAACAGCAGAATCTGCCCGAGGGGTAACAAAACTGTTCAATTTCACACTTACAGAACAACATGGTATGTTTGTAAACATCACATCAGCCACAAACAGTAAACTATTATGAAATCCCCTGTACGTTGTTTAATTTGAACTACACACATAAGTTCCCTGCTGGTGAAAACATTCTGCCCAAAGTGGTATGGTACCCTAGCAGTGATTACGTCTTCACTGTAATGGCATCATAGCAGTACCAGAATGGACCATTGTTGATGTGTGTCCATTCTGGTACTGCTATGGTGAAGATGTAGTCACCACTCTGGGCACAATGTAATGCAACTCCTCTGCCTGTCACATGTATTAACAAATATTTGATCATGCCCCAATAAGACTGTCAAGACAAGTTAAATTATTTTATCCACCTATGAGCCAAATCAATATTCGCAGTAATAGTATATGCGTCCGGGCTCAGACCAGTTTTAAACAATTAAAACAAAGATATGATCTTAATATTTTCACACCTGTATCATCTTTTGAGAGGCAATGTAAAACTATCCTGTTTTCTTATATCACGTTTTATTTATCCTTTGCTGACGCTTTTCTTAAATAATCCAATCAGAAGGTTTTCATTTACATTTTAGTTAACATTTATCATTTAATCATAGTTTGTCTACATCATGTATATATAGTACAAATTTAGTTAGTCTTAAAGGTGCCACCCTCTGTTATTCATGTATATAGTAGTTGTTTTATATGCCTATTGTTATCGTCTCAGTTACTGGGTCCCCTGGATCTGTTGAGATTGATTTGAATAAATAATAAAATAAAATAAATAAACTAGAGGTTCCGCTTTGACCCTTGAGTTGCCGCTCCGGCATGAAGCCTATGCTGGTTGTTTTTTTGAGCAAAAACATACGTCTCCCCCAACCTTGAATGGGCACATAATTTAAGGGAAAGTGCTGTAAAATTAATGTAGCAATAAGTATCTTAAACAAAGCTGCGTATCTAAAAATATTAATTACAAAGAAGCGATTTTCATTGTACATACATGTACAAGTAGATGAACGGATGGACGGACACCGGACACGGATGGATGCATGCACACATACACCAAAACCTGATCAAATGTGGGGGCTATCCCAATGAAGCTTCCATCCAAGTTTGGTGAAATTCCATCCAATAGTTCTCAAGATATCTTGCAGACAAGGCCTGTATATACATGTACAAGCAGATGGACGGACACCGGACGAACGCATGGACACACACCAAAACCTAGTCAAATGAGGGGGCTATCCCAATGAAGCTTCCATCCAAGTTTGGTGAAATTCTGTCCAGTAGTTCTCCAGATATCTTGCAGACAAGCCCTGTATATACATGTACAAGTAGATGGACGGACGGACGGACACCGGACATGGATGAATGCACGCACACACCAAAACATAATCAAATGAGGGGGGCTATCCCACTGAAGCTTCCATCCAAGTGTGGTGAAATTCCGTCCAGTAGTTCTCAAGATATCTTGCAGACAAGGCCTGTATATACATGTACAAGTAGATGGACGGATGGACGGACGGACACCGGACACGGATGAACGCATGCACACACACCAAAACCTAGTCAAATGAGGGGGCTATCCCAATGAAGCTTTCATCCAAGTTTGGTGAAATTCCGTCCAGTAGTTCTCCAGATATCTTGCAGATAAGCCTTGTATATACATGTACAAGTAGATGGATGGACGGACGGACACCGGACATGGATGAATGCACGCACACACACCAAAACCTAATCAAATGAGGGGGCTATCCCACTGAAGCTTCCATCCAAGTGGGGTGAAATTCCGTCCAGTAGTTCTCAAGATATCTTGCAGACAAGGCCTGTATATACATGTACAAGTAGATGGACGGATGGACGGACACTGGACACGGATGAATGCACCCACATACACCAAAACCTAATCAAATGAGGGGGCTATCCCAATGAAGCTTCCGTCCAAGTTTGGTGAAATTCCGTCCAGTAGTTCTCCAGATATCTTGCAGACAAGCCCTGTATATACATGTACAAGTAGATGGACGGACGGACGGACACCGGACATGGATGAATGCAAGCACACACAACAAAACATAATCAAATGAGGGGGCTATCCCACTGAAGCTTCCATCCAAGTGGGGTGAAATTCCGTCCAGTAGTTCTCAAGATATCTTGCAGACAAGGCCTGTATATACATGTACAAGTAGATGGACGGATGGATGGACACCGGACACGGATGAATGCACCCACATACGCCAAAACCTAATCAAATGAGGGGGCTATCCCAATGAAGCTTCCATCCAAGTTTGGTAAAATTCCGTCCAGTAGTTCTCCAGATATCTTGCAGACAAGCCCTGTATATACATGTACAAGTAGATGGACGGACGGACGGACACCGGACATGGATGAATGCACGCACACACACCAAAACCTAATCAAATGAGGGGGCTATCCCACTGAAGCTTCCATCCAAGTGGGGTGAAATTCCGTCCAGTAGTCTCAAGATATCTTGCAGACAAGGCCTGTATATACATGTACAAGTAGATGGACGGACGGACGGACACCGGACACGGATGAATGCACGCACATAAACCAAAACCTAATCAAATGAGGGGGCTATCCCAATGAAGCTTCCATCCAAGTTTGGTGAAATTCCATCCAGTAGTTCTCAAGGTATCTTGCAGACAAGGCAAGGGGACGGACAGACATCCATCCAGAGAGACAGACATCCATCCATCCAGACAGACAGACGGACAGACAGACAGCACAAACACTAGATGTCTCCCCCCAACATAGTTGGGGGAGACATAATAAAAAGACATTTGATAATCAGTGTGGTAGTAGTAATGTTACTTTGTTAACAAGGGAAGAATCCCCATTGGGTTTAACAGTACAATCTAAATCTCCAACCTCACTCTGACCCATGTGTGTGTCGACCATGAATTTGGGGATAAGGCTATTTATTCACCAAGGGCGATAACTTGAATTATTTCCCTTTGCGCATTTTCTTCATTTTCATCTTGGAGAGGTCATCTGGTCTTGGATAAATGATTTTTTTTTTGTGGCCTATTTACCTGTTGGTACTGTTCCATGGTGTTCATGAAAGACTGTGCTCGGTCTGACATGGTGCCTCCCATGGAGTTCACCAGCTCTTTCACTTTCTCCAGATTGATTTTGCTGGAGGGAGCTTGTAAGGAGGGTTCACAATTACCCTGCATCAAGTGGATGATCACTCGATTTAAATGGAACTTTCGTTTGCCTCGTAATGACAGAAACTGAAAGCAACAAGAGCACATCATAGGTTAAAGTATACAACTAAAACGCACATTTGATCACAAGCTTTATATGGAAAAAGAAGAAAACATTAGCTTCTAGTCTGTCAATGTTAAATTATACATATAGTTCTGTAGCCATGGTAGCTAAATCTCTTGACAATACATCATAACTTGGTGACACATATGTTTATACGTGTAGCTGCTTCAATACATACAAGGGAAAACTGTCTGATTATTTAGGAGCCTAAGATTTTATGATTACAAACCCTCACAGTGTTTCTAAAGTAATGTACTACCATTCTTCATTTGGCAGGTTATACCCAAGTCATATGTTGTACCTTGACTGAGCATTTGTTAAGAGGCTGACTGCACTGAACTTTAGTTCTGTGTAATACTGTGTCATCTGAACACACATGTGTTTCCCTCGCTGATATTGTGCTCAGGTAACTATCCTTTACATCATACAGCTCCTGTGTCTTCGACTCGCTCACTACTTCCAGTCCGGTTATGGAGACATTATAGGGAGTCTTGCAGGTCAGGTATAATACACACGGCTCGTTCATCTCCTCATCTGGGTCCTGTAACATTAGCCCTCCATTAATAGTCATGCTCCTCTCAGAATCTTCACCATTTTCTTCTTCTTCATCATCTGCAGTGCTACGTACAAAATACAGCAAAATTCAAAATTTAACTTACATTGTCTACATGGTCTGAATAAAGGGATCACAGCAAGGTTTTATATTTACTTAGGCTTTCATATAGTAGCATATTTATAGAAATATGTAACAGGCAATGGGGATCAGCAGATAGGCCAGATTAAAATAGTCTGCCTGGTAAAATAGTCTGAAATAGCCTATAATCTTATATAACATAACCATGGTCAGAGGCACTGCATGAGAATCGGTTTTCTTGTGTATGTGACATATTAGTAGTTGTTCCATGATCTTTCCCTGATATAAAGGACATTCAGATCAAATTCTTCTTCTTGCAGATCCATTCTGAGATATTTTAGTGCACTCCTGCACAACCATCAACACACATTGCTCCATTTATCTAAAAAAATATACTGCTTACAGTTCTAACCAGGAAATGTCTAGTCATGATTATGGCATACCAGATTAATTTCCAGTCTTAGGCAGGATACTTTGGACCCGGGATGGGTGGGGGCATGCACATTTTGCAGTGACATGCCCTATTTTGGCAAGCCATACTCCTCACATACCCTTAACATTTCCCACACAACTCCCACATCAGCTCCACTAGGCTATACAAGGGAGGTAACTCATTACAAGTTCATATTTACTCTCGTGTGCCAACTCCCCACATGTTACCCCCTGGGGCATTTTCCCATTACCACAGGTCTTTTCCCATAATATGCCCTCACCCATCCCCGGGGAGGGGGAAGATTCGATTGGCACATGCATAACAATAACAGTCAAACAAACATATTGATTTGAACACTGGCTGAATTCTATCGCCATTTCCAACTAGCCCTTGTTGACATGACCAGGTGGTGCTCACGCCATTGGTATGGAGAAACGAAGCTATAGCGCGCAACCAACAACAAAATTCAATTTCATATAATTCGACAGAAATAGATATTTAAAACATACCTTATACCATTAACTTCATTAATGTACACACACAAACTCCTCACGAAGGCACAGAGGGTAGGAAAAAATAAGTGACTCTGAGTTGTTGTTTCTCGGGACAACATAACGTCCTCCCTGCTCAACTTCATAGCTATGCGCTTTGCGAAAGCCCGAGACTCTCGGCGAGAGGTTTACCAAAAATGCAAACCGCACATATGTTCGGCAAGATACTCTCATCAATTGCCAAGAACATGTATGCTCTAATGAGGGCAATCGATTCCGGTATGTCCTAATTGATTTTAGTTTAAACTCTGGGACACCAAAAAGGAATATTTCAAAGTATGCGTGTGTGTCAAAAGCATGTTATGGGACTTGGATCGTACGTGTTCTTGGCAACTGATGAGCGTATCTATAAATATCTATTTCTGTCGAATTGAATTTTGTTGTTGGTCGCGTGCTATATAGCTTCATTTCTTCGTACCAATGGCGTGAGCACACAGGTACTTCTATCTACCGTTCTATGTTCCACCCCCAACCCTAGTCTCTATCAAGGTCTCGCAACTTTTTTTGAGAAAATGGCGCCAAGTTCAACGGATGGAAAAGACGTCTTCGTCCAGTCCAAATAAACACGTATCTGTCTTACCTCGCTGTCGGCAGCTCTCTGGTATAATCCAAAATGCTTATCTACGGCGATAAAATTACATTCGCTTCACTTTCCGCGGTAACGATGACCGCACAAACCAATACAACCCGTACAGGCGGAAGTGCTATTCTGTTCAATCGCAAACTCCGAACCGCGCATGTCAGCCAGACGATAGTCGTTCAGCCAGACGATAGCCGTTCAGCTGACATGCGCTGTTCGGAGTTTGCGATTGAACAGAATAGCACTTCCGCCTGTACGGGTTGTATTGGTTTGTGCAGTCGTCATTAAAGTAATGTTTTTACCGTGGAAAGTGAAGCGAATGTAATTTTATCGCCGTAGATAAGCATTTTGGATTATACCAGAGAGCTGCCGACAACGAGGTAAGACACGTATCGTGTTTATTTGGACTGGACGAAGACGTCTTTTCCATCCGTTGAACTTGGCACCATTTTCTCGAAAAAAGTTGAGAGACCTTGATAGAGACTAGGGTTGGGGGTGGAACATAGAACGGTAGATAGAAGTACCTGTGCGTGAGCACCACCTGGTTTACCAGTTTACGTCAACAAGGTCAAGGCCAGGGCTAGTTCCAACAATATTTATTCAGACTTCAGCTTTCCGATAATCATGCTTACTCTGATTGTTCTATCTTGTAGCTAAACACTTTCTGGATATTTAGTTTCTCCGCCACCGCCCATGTGGCTAAAATATCACAATAATCCAAACTCATTCTCAAGTCAAGGATCAACACGTGATGATCAAAAGTGTAGCTAACAACAACAACATGTTTGACTTTGCATTTGGACGCTCGCCAGGGCGTAAAGTGTCACCGCCCGTAGCCGAGTGTTGTTAATATATCTGCAGGAAAGTTCGAGTTGGATGTTTAGCCCTGATTCGTTCATACGTCGGAATAATTAATTCCAAGTCTTGTGATGAAGCACACGAAAACCAAATATGTTGACACCACTACTAATATCAGCCTCCTTCGCCAAAGATCTTCACATTCAAGGGAGCCTACTGTGTATGACAATCTCGGCGCACTCTCAGTTTGGGGTCCAGACCACTGACTATTAAAATTTACATTGGCGACAATGTTAAAAACTGTTAACGTAATTGCATCTCCTCGATTCATTAATTAAGTCTCGACTTCCAAATTCAAGTGCTACAACCGGACAAACTTCTTGACGGGGGTCGCCCCAACCTCCCCACAGCCCATGCTCCATTTCGCAGGCTCCATTACCAATAGACCCCCAGCGAGGTGGTTGGGGTCGCCCATTGAAATTTTGAGTTATGCGCGCTCCTACAAATGACGTCATACTTTTGGCTTTTTTCTCTGCTTTCAGAAAGCGGTGCACAGGCACCCAAATAGTGGATCGGCACTATTTTTAATAGTGGTCTTGTCCCTTCGTCTGTCGCCCCAATACAGCTGACGCAGATAGAACAATCTGCGATAACTACGTGATTAGCCGTATAGAGTACGACGATTTTGATTCAGAAACCAATAATACGTTTTAAATCGTTTCTGTGCATGGAGGGTAATATGGATCACAGGGCTAAGTAGCACTGTTTTGTCAGAGATTAAAATTTTGTATTAATTTTTAAATTTTAAAATTTTAATTTTTTTTGAAGATCTTGGAAACACTAAATTATTATACAGCTTACTATAATACTCATACATGGTCATATTTTAAAGCGCGAGCCTGTGTTTGCCAAGCATGGAAAATTACACTATTTAGTATATACCCTATACACATTTGCGTACACTTCGCCATCCATACAGCGTATAGATGACCGAGATGGTTACAGGTTGACCCTATACATAGACCAGGTGAACAACATGTCCTCGAAAATGACGCTGAGAGAAAACACCACCTCCTTTTAAATCGGTCTAGCGATCGAATCAGCGCACGAAATGTGCCAAAGTTGTATGCCATTGAACGAGGACATGCTATAGTTTATGTCGACGTGTCATTATCCCAACAACTCAGAACTGTTACTAATTATCACTGTACACCCAGATGAAGTCCGGCGATGTTACGCTGAATTTTCTTTAGTCGGACAAGATCGTGGCCAGAATTTGTCGATGTAAACCGTACTGGACAGGCAGTTTTGGCCAGTCATCTCTTCAATCACCGCATAAATTGGTCTGCTTTTTCAAGCAGGGTGTCAATACATAACGTACCTGTGCTGACATTACTCCATGACATCGCCCTATGGTAAATCCATGCGTGTTTTCTTGTATTCAAATCATTTTAACTTCAAACCCGGCCTCCGGTTGAATTTTCTTCTGGCCGAGTCGGCGATAAAAGCTCGACGCTGATTGGTCGGAATATCGAAAAGGCTATATTTAGAGATAAAACTTAAATTTTCAAATTCAAAAACATCTCTGACAAAACAGTGCTAGGGTATATACTAAATAGTGTAATTATCCATGCTTGGCAAATACGGGCTCGCGCTTTAAAATATGACCATGTATGAGTATTATAGTAAGCTATATAATAATTTAGTGTTTCCAAGCTGTTCAAAAAAAAATTAAATTTTAAAATTTTAAAAAATTAAAATTTTAAAATTTAAAATTTTTTTTTTTTAAATTTTCAAAAAAATCTCTGATAAAACAGTGCTACTTAGCCCTGTGGATGGTACGGTACCAAGCCTCTATCCCCAAGATGCAGTATGAAATCTGCTAGTTGAGAAATAGTGGCTTTGAATGGGTTGATACCCCTTGAATCAAACAAATATGGAAAACTGACCACTTTGATTGGAATACTGCGGAAGACGATGATCTAATGGATTGTACCATCCTGCGAGCAACTTCCGTTGAAAATTCCGCCTGAACAAGATGTCCCTTGAGCACTTGCACACGTGGTAGTGGAACAGCCCCGGCCCTAACCCTAACCCTAACCCTAACGACTTGGGCTGACGCAGTGGGTCGTGTCAAAGCGAAAGACACAAAACAAAACACAAACAAGGCAGAGAACCTACCAGTATATCTGTATAGAATGCAGATTTCACTTTGTAACAAGCATGATTGACATCCTTGCTCATTCGTATTTTTAACCTGACTTTATGTTCGGCTTCCGAACAAGTACAAACAACCCCGTGTTATTGACATGGTCAAAGCTTAATGAACCTTTCGATTGAAATGATATATATTTAATATTTAACTTATTTATACTTCCCAACATCATCATTTGATTGACGGCGAATGTTAAGAAATAAATGTTGTGAGTTAAAAACAACAAAACAAGCAAAACAAATATAGTTTACACAGGCGAAGATTTCTTATTTATTGCTCAAAAGTACGCCAGAACGCGTCTCCGGCCATCTGAGACCCCTGGAGCCTCCGGGACCTAAGCGGCCTCTGGACCCTCGCCTATTTGTATTGTGATAGTGGCCCCTCCAATCATCAAGTTCTTCCGCCGTGCCTGAGACAACGGGGTCCGGACCAGTGACATGAACAGGGGTATTTGATTGTTTTGCCGAGTGGAAAACAAATCTATGTGCGGCATCTCCCAGACATGTGCTATTTCTCTCACAATGTCGGGGTGGATTTGCCATTTCTTAGGATTTTTCTGATTGCGCCTCGATAGAGCGTCCGCTAAGACGTTCAGATATCCCGGGATGTGCATGGCCAACACTGTTATGCTGTTGTCCCAACACAGACCGCAGTAATAGGAAGACTGGAAATTCCTTATTATTTTTTAGGCTGAGGTGTGAGGCTGATGATATCACGTGGCGATGACGTCACGAATGACGTTACATCCGGTCACATGACTTCCGGTGACATCCGGGTCACTTCCTCTTGTATTCATCTGCCATGTTTGGCAACTTGTTGTTCTTATTTGTATGGCTATATTACCAATCTGCTGACTGCGTTGATGTGTCAATAAAAAAGTTCTAAAAAAAAAAGTTATAAAGTTCTTCCTGTGACGTCATTTGCGTTATAGGGTGTGGCCCCTTGTTTTTTCTGTCTCGAGCTGTAGAACACGATGGAAGGGGCCTCGAGGCCATGCGTTGAACTTTTTTGAAAAGTGCTGATGACGCATGCGCAGTAGGCAGGCAGATCGAGGTGGACGTTTTGGGGTCTAGGTGAAACCATAGTGGTCCGATTGGGTCGTGTGAGGTATAAGTTTGAAGCATTCGTGGGGGAGCGTCCACCTGGATGGATGTGGGGTGGGAATATCGTCTATCTGCGCATGCGCAGTAGAAAAAGGGTATTTAAATGGACGTTCTGGGGCTGAGACGGATCAATAGTGCCTACTGAGTTGTAGGAGGTGTCATCGCCAAGCTCTCGTGGAGGAGCGTCCGACTGGACTAATGTGTCTTCCATTTTCAACATTCTGCGCTTGTGCAGACAGGGAATTGTGGGTAAATGACATTGGGATAGACGTTTTGGGGTCGAGGTGGCCCCATAGTGGTGGAATTGGGTCGGGGAAGGTATCAGTTTGAAACTCTCATGGGGTAGCGTCCAACTGGCCTGGTGTGGAGTAAAAGTGGCGCAATGGTGCACATGCACAGGCAGGGAATGGTGGGGAAAGGGCATTGGAATGCATATGGATGTTTTGGGGTCGAGGTAGGCCCATAGTGGGCGTACTGGGTTGGGGAGGGTATCCATGTGAAGAGCTCCTCCGGGCCGATCAAGTCATGGGTGGGTGCATGTTTTCGCAGTCATAGAAATGAGAATGTTGTTGTTGTTGTTGTTGTTGTTGTTGAGATAGTGTAGTCTCTCAATTTCGGGAAAGTAAAACTCAAGGGAAGTAATCCAGTTTAGTAGTACAGAAAGCAGAAACTGTCAGGGTTAACTTTTCGGGGAATTTTCTAGGAAAACCCCTGTTCTATTTATAGATCACTCGGGAGTAGTAGAGAAAGGAGAGTTTCGAAGGTTCAATGGAGTGTGTTTGGAGGAGATAAGGGCCTTGTTCGAACTGGTTACCTGGTAGAGTTACCTGTGTGCGTGTGTGTGTGTGTGTGTGTGTGTATGTGAGGGAGGATGTGTATGTGTGTGTGTGTGGTGGTGATGGTGGTGGTGGTGGTGTGGTGTGTGTGTGTAACTTTTACCTGTATATGGCGAGATTCTGCTGGTGGACGTTTCGTCCCGAGGCCTGCTCCCTGTACAGACATTTTGGTCTTTAATATATGTTGGCATTTGTGGGAAGTTGATGCTGGGTCGACATCGGGCCTTACAGACTAGTCTATTTGTGTTAAATGCCGTCATTTTCATCTGACGACGATACAGCTCATCAATCCCCAGTGTACGAGTTGTCACAGCGAAACAGCTCACCAATTACCAATATACGAGTTGTCAGAGCATTTCCATCATATCTCTCTAGATTTGTATCTAATACCGCTTATGCCGGTGCTAGGGGCCGTGTGGTCATATCATCCAAGTTGCCACATGAACAGGTACAATAAAAGCGTACCTGAGATACAACACATATCACGAGTCGTTAGATTTCTGGTATGTGCTTTGGAATAGGTTAACCGGAAGGCTATACTGTGAAGTCATGTGGCTCTGTCAGTATGTCGGCATCTCTTCCCACTTCCCTTATAAGTGTTGTAATTTTTACCTGTATATGACGAGATTCTGCTGGTGGACGTTTCGTCCCTGAGGTCCGCCCCCTGTACAGACCAAATGATCTTTGTTATATGTTGGCATTTGTGGGAAGTTGATGCTGGGTCGACATCGGGCCTTACAGACTAGTCTTTTTGTGTTAAATGCCGTCATTTTCATCTGACGACGATACAGCTCACCAATCCCCAGTGTACGAGTTGTCACAGCGAAACAGCTCACCAATTACCAATATACGAGTTGTCAGAGCATTTCCATTATATCTCTCTAGATTTGTATCCAATACCGCTTATGCCGGTGCTAGGGGCCGTGTGGTCATATCATCCAAGTTGCCACATGAACAGGTACAATAAAAGCGTACCTGAGATAGAACACATATCACGAATCGTTAGATTTTTGGTATGTGCTTTAGAATAGGTTAACCGGAAGACTATACTGTGAAGTCATGTGGCTCTATCAGTATGTCGGCACCTCTTCTCACTTCCCTTATATGTGTTGTAATTTTTACCTGTATATGGCGAGATTCTGCTGGTGGACGTTTCGTCCCCGAGGTCCGCCCCCTGTACAGACCTTTTGGTCTTTGATATATGTTGGCATTTGTGGGAAGTTGATGCTGTGTCGACATCGGGCCTTACAGACTAGTCTTTTTTTTGGTTAAATGCCGTCATTTTCTTCTGACGACGATACAGCTCACCAATCCCCAGTGTACGAGTTGTCACAGCGAAACAGCTCACCAATTACCAATATACGAGTTGGCAGAGCATTTCCATCATAACTCTCTAGATTTGTATCTAATACCGCTTATGCCGATGCTAGGGGCCGTGTGGTCATATCGTCCAAGTTGCCACATGAACAGGTGCAATAAAAGCGTACCTGAGATACAACACATATCACGAATGGTTATATTGTTAGTATGTGCTTTAGAATAGGTTAACCGGAAGACTATACTGTGAAGTCATGTGACTCTGTCAGTATGTCGGCACCTCTTCCCACTTCCCTTATATGTGTTGTAATTTGTGGTGGTGTGTGTGGTGGTAGTGGTGTATGGTGGTGGTGGTGGTGTGTGGTGGTGGTGGTCGCCGTGGTGGTGGTGGAGTCTGTACATATAGGGATTAACACGTCATCAGTCCATGAGTGAGTGAGTGAGTGCCCAACGCCCGTGAGGCGTGTTCAACGCCCGTCTTAACACATTGACGCACGAACGATGGTGAGTGAGTGAGCGAGTGATTGAGTGATTGAGTGAGTGAGCGAGTGAGTTAGTGAGAGTGAGTGAAAGTGAGTGAGTGGTCATATAAGGTCATTTGTACACCATTAGCCTCAGTCTGTGTCCACCCCGTGCGTCTGAACGCCATGATGTAGACAGATGAGAGAAGAAGAACAACAACAATAAGGATGACAGGTCAATCATTTTATTAACACCTCCAGTACATCATACCCACGCTGGGGAGCCGCGTTGGGTATGTTTACAATTCAAGTATGCTCTCGTTCAATCAGAATCCGTCGTTTGAGAAAGTTCAATCTTCGGCCAGAGTCGCTTTTGGCCTAAGCGTCGTCGGGTAGTCCAGGATACCGTTGAGGCAACATGTCCTGAAACATTAAAGACTATATCACACTCTGCACATGTATGCGTGGGTACTTCATGGCGTGCACGTGTGTGACGACGTAAACAGTCCAGGTGGAGGAAGGGCTTCGAGCAAGTCGTAAATGTGAACATCGTGGTAGAGTGCTGAATGGAGCGTAGACTTTGCACGTCTTTAGGATACGCTTGCGTTCATGGACAGTAACGCCCGCCAACGCCTAGCTTAACGCTCCAACGTCCTGGTGAAATAGCTCAGAAGCTCTGATTTTGTAGATATTCCATGGAATTGCCACTAATTCATCGAAATGCAGTGACGCCCATCTCAACGCCTTAAATTGGAGCGATATGCAAGAGGTGGGAAAAATTGACGACGTCTGGTGATTAAAAAGCAACCATATGACTCTACAGGAAAGCATCCCTCGGCACCTCACATTAAGATCCGAAAATACGGTGGCTTCTCGGGCGTAGCCCGAGTATCTCAGCCTATCGTAACATCTTTGCACATTGTCAACCATCCAATCACTGGCACATATTTTGACCAATGGTCACTGACACTTGATGACAGTGACGTCATCACTGCACCTCGCCGGAAGTGCCGTCATCGTGCGCATGAGAACTCCGAGCTCTTTAAGCTCGGAAGTGACGTCATCGCACGCACCTGTGGTGTACCCGCACGATGGCGTCACTTCCGGCGATGTCCAGTGATGCCGTCGCTGTCATCAAGGGTCAGGGGCCAATGGTCAAAATATGTGCGTGTGATTGGATGGCTGACAATGCGTAAGGGCGTTACGATAGGGCGTTAAGGTGTTAAGATAAGGCGTTAAGGCATTGAGATAGGGCGCTAAGGCGTTGGGACGGGTGTTAAGGCGTAAAGCTAGGGCATTGAGATGGGCGTTAAGGCGTAACGACGGGCGTTGATGGGCGTCACTGCATTTCGCTGAATTAATGGCAATTCCATGAAATATCTAGAAAATCAGAGCTTCTGAGCTATTTCACCAGGGCGTTGAAGGGTTAAGCTAGGCGTTGGTGGGCGTTACTGTCAAAGCAAAAGCAAGCGTATCCTAAAGACGAGCAAAGTCTACGTTCCTTTCAGCAGACATTCTACCACGATGTTCACGTGTACGACTTGCTCGAAGCCCTTCCATCGTCTGGACTGTTGACGTCACACACGCGCACGCCATGAATTGCCCACGCATACATGTGCAGAATGTTTCAGGACATGTTGCCTCAACGGTATCCTGGACTGCCCGACGACGCTTAGGCCAAAAGCAACTCTGGCCGAAGATTGAACTTCCTCAAACGACGGATTCTGATTGGACAAGGGCATACTTGAATTGTAAACATACACAACGCGGCTCCCCCAGCGTGGTTATGATCTACTGGACCCCTCCATAATAAATCATACTAAAATGATTGACCTGTCATCCTTGTTGTTGTTGTCTCTCATTTGTCTACATCATGGCGTTAAGACACAAAGGCTGGACACAGACTGAGGTTAATGGTGTACAAACGACCGTATATGACTCACTCACTTTCACTCACTCACTCATTCAACATCGTTAGTGCGTCAATGCGTTAAGATGGGCGTTGGGTACGCCTCACGGGCGTTGGGCACTCACTCACTCATGGAATGATGAGAGACACGTGTTAATCCCTATATGTACAGACACCACCACCACCACGGCGACCACCACCACCACACACCACCACCACCACCACCACACATCACTACCACCACCCCACACACCACCACTACCACCACCACCACCACACACACCATCACAAACACACATCACACAGGGAACTCTACCAGGTAGCCAGTTCGAACAAGGCCCTTATCTCCTCCAAACGCACTCCATTGCACCTCCGAAACTCCCCTTTGATTTAAGTAGTATTTATTTACATTCACAATTAGTGGGGAGCACATTAAGGCAAGCTTATTATTGTATCTCCCGCATACAGGAAAAAAGTACAAGAATGAATTTAGTTTAACAGTATAACATACATTATGATCGGCTCGGAGAGGTAAGTATTGGAAAAAAGCTGAAAGTAATAATAATAATAATAATAAAGGATTTTTTCTTTCTAAATTAACATACATATATCTGTATGACGAAGAGACTCGGGGTGTCACTGGATAGTTTGACTTCTCCGTCGGGTCGCCTATCGTGAATCAATATCATTTAAACAAGTTCGCGGATCCAAAATATATTTTGTTCAGATTTGTTCTAATCAAAGCGTTTACTTTCTGTGATGTAGGTTCCTAAGAATTTCTGAATTTTAATATTTTTGTCCTTGTCGTGATCGCCAAATAACAAACGTTTTGGTGTTGGGATTTCGTGACCTTTGAAAATTGTGAACAAATTGTTGAGCAAATGAGTCCTTGGGTTATGAAATTTTGGGCAACGAATCAAGAAATGGTCCACTGTTTCGTCAGGATACCCACAGTTACATTTTGTAGTATCTGAAAGGAAATTATTAAATAAATGTCTCTTCAGGTTGCTACATCCATTCCTGAGACGACACAGTTGAATATTCTCTTTCCTATGACATACATAATACCATGGCGGTGGAGTGGAAATTTTATGCATATTCTGTAATTTTCGTTTGAACGCAGAAATTGTAGGTGAGCTAGTAACCGGTTCGGGGAGAGCATTCCATTCACATGAGTGTGGTTGGAAAAAAAAGATCCTCGAAATAATTCTGTTCGACATCTATACGATGTGAACTGGTTTGCATTGCGCGTGTTATAAGGATTACGAACGAAAACGGGCGCGGGGAGGTGTTTCAACAAATGCAGATTCGTCATGCCATTGGCAATACGGTAGAACATCACGAGTCTGTGAATTTGGCGTCTTCGATCGTACAAGTTGTTCAAATCCTGCTTCAATATACAGCGTTTCTGAACTAACACTTCTGGTAACACCTGTTATGGTTCTGAGGGCGTCTTTTTGTATATTTTCTAATCTAATTATTTTGCTTTGGGGCAGATTATCCCAGACGATGTCAGCATATTCCAGACTTGGCCTTATGAAGCTCTTGTACATAATTTCAAGGGATTTCCGATCTAAAATATATTTCAGGCCTTTGAAAATTGAACGCTTGTTTTGGGCCTTAATTATGATATTTTCCACATGATCATGCTAATTGCCTTTGTTGTTGAATGTTATGCCAAGATGTTTGTGATTTAACGAATGATTTAAAATTGAATTTTCAAACATAATCGGGAAAGCCGTGGGGAAATATCGTAGGGAGACTAAAAAGGAAACTGTTTTAGTGGCATTAAAATCCACGAGCCATGCATGTTTTCGCCCATTGGGAAATTATATTTAAATCCTGGTTGATAGACGTAATCTGGGCGTTAAGGTTGTCTGAAATTATGTATAGGCACGTGTCATCAGCAAATAAACGGATGTTGTTTACAATATTGCTAGGCAGATCATTTATGAATAGCAAAAAGAGAAGAGGACCAAGGACAGAGCCTTGGGTCACTCCCGCGTGTAGACGTAGTACTGTCGATTCCTTACCATGCAACACGACTCGCTGACAACGATTTCGCAAATAACTTTCAAACCATTTCAACAAACTACCAGATATACCGAATTGTTGTAATTTGCGAAGTAAACCACGATGCCAAACTCTGTCAAACGCTTTAGATATGTCGAAAAATAAGAATAAGACCTCTTTTTGTTCGTCTAAAGCTTTAGTTATATCGAAGTAAATGTCAAGTAATTGAGTTACTGTTGAGTTGGAGGGAAGAAACCCTGACTGGTGAGGTGTTATATCGTGCCTAATGTAGTTATAAAGGTACTTAAATACAACTCTCTACATAACCTTACTTAGGCAACTCAGTAACGATATTGGGCGATAGTTAGATGAAAGATGATGATCACCTTTTTTAAATATAGGAGTTACATTAGCTAATTTCCAGTCAGTTGGGAATGTTGAGGTTTTCAACGAATGGTTGGAAAAAACGAGCAAAAATAGGCGATAATACACGCCGAGATTCATAAAGGCATTTTGGACTGATTTTGTCAGGCCCTAGGGCCTTTGAAGTGTCTAGATTAGAAAGTATGTCTAAAACATCAGTAGTAGTCGCAGAGAAACTCTTCAAAGTATTCTCGGTATACATAAACAAGGGAGGCAGTTGTGCTGTAGAGTCGTCAATATTTGTGATGCTAGAGAAATAAGAATTAAGTATTTCGGCCTTTTCGCTACATTCATAGGCAAATGATCCATCAGGTCTACTAAGAGGAGGAATGTCGATTAAATTAGAATTACTTTCTTTAAGGAATGATTTACTCAACTTCTACCAGTCTTTTGAACCGTAATGACCAGCCTGTATTTTTTCAGCTCTTTTCAGTTTAGATTCGTCTTTCGCAGAGTTAACAAGTAGATTTACGTAATTTCTTTGCCTTTTGAAACTCAGAACATCAACTTCAAGTTTAGATTTTCTAGATTTTTTGAACAATTTATCTCGGATTCTCATTTCATGCCTGACTTTATTCGTCATCCAGGGTTTGTCATTAGGATTTATAGTAACGTATTTGTTAGGTATTGCTGATGCAGCCGCCTGAGTGAGGTTAGCTGTGATGGGTGATGCGATAGCACCACGTGTCAACGTCATTTTCCTCTGACAAAGCATCCCAGTCGGCATTCGATAATAAATTTCTGAATTTGTCCCAGTCAGCTTTCTCGTAATTCCAAATTAGTCGCTTATATGTATTTTGGCTGGGGATTCTCGATTTTAGTAGAACAAAACTTGGGGCATGATCACTGCAGAAGGGCACCAGAACACCACTGTCGTATACAAGTTGGAGCTTATTGCATAAAATTGGGTCAAGGAGAGAATTAGAAACTGGTCGAGTTGCTTCAGTTAATAATTGATTAAAGCCAAGAGAATGTATTATATCGCGCAAATAAAATTTTGAATCGTTGAAGAGATCATCGTTTAAATCGCCAAGGACTACAATGTTTTTCCCAGGGTTAGAATCACGAACAGTTTCTATGTTGTCTGATATGATCGGCCATTTTTCAACAGGAGTATCAGGGGGACGATAAAGTATGCACATTAGAGTTTTGGGATTATCGTGTATTTCGAGCCAGATCATCTCCAAATCGGTAATTTCGAGCTCTCGTCTTCGCGAGGCGGCAACAGTTTGTTTGACATAAACACATACACCTCCCCACGCCTGTTGTCGATCTCTACGATAAGGTTCTTGGTAACCCGGGAGCATTATTTTATTAGTGGAGATATGAGCAGTAAGATGACTCTCAGTGATGGCGATAATGTCGTATTTGCCCAAGTTAGCTTCAACAAGGTGTATTTTATCAACAAGGCCACATACATTATTGTGGACAACAGACAATTTAAAATCATTATTTGGACCAGGATTTGGTTCAATATCTCCAGAGAGTATCAACATGATTACAATTATCAAAAAGTTATTTACATTTGTCTTTTGAATTTTCAAGGAAATGAGAATTATTGTTCGCAGAAAGGCTCTGAGAATACACATCAGTTTTGACAGGTTGAAAATTTGGATACGGAACGTAAATGACCTCAAATAACAGCGACCAAACAGGCCTATCACCGCACGATAGCTCACCAGGTCATTACCGATTAGTAGTAGGTAGCAATGATTTCCAGTATCGTTTTCCAGGGAGGTAACTCTTGGTTCCCCTTTTTCCGCCAGGGGGCGTCACCAGTCCCGTATGACGTCACTTCCGGTCTGGGTGAATGGAGCGTGACCTTACCGTATGACGTCACTTCCGGTCTGGGTGAATGGGTCGTGACCTGTGAACATGATAGGATATGTACTGACCTGTTTGTGGGGACTCAATGTCGTTCATCTCCGTGTCTTTTCGGTGAGCGGAACATGTACTGGGGTTCTTCCCACAATGTCGTTCACCTCCGTGTTTCTTCGGTCAGGTCCATGTCTTTTCGGTGATTGTACTGACTTGTCTGTGGGTTTTTCCCACAATGTCGTTCACCTCCGTAAGTAGTAGTAGGTAGCAAGCATTTCGAGTAAGGTTTTCCAGGGAGGTAACTCTTGGTTTCCTTTTTCCGCCAGGGGGTGCCACCAGTCCCGTGTGACGTCACTTCCGGTCTGGGTGAATGGAGCGTGACCTTGCCGTCACTTCCGGTCTGGGTGAATGGCACGTGACCTGTGAACATGATAGGATATGTACTGACCTGTCTGTGGGGACTCAATGTCGTTCATCTCCGTGTCTTTTCGATGAGCGGAGCATGTACTGGGGTTTTTCCCATTCGCGACTGCTCGGTTTATTCCGTGAAGTCATAATACCTCGCGTATTAATGGTGTAAGGATTTACAGCTCTCATCTGTAAACCGTGATCCGCCGCACGTGGGGCACATCACATGCTGTAGATCGGTTTCCCTTCAAATAGTCCTCGTTGTATTTCTCTCTTATCGGGAGATAAAATATACATCCAAATGAAATGGACATTTCCTTGATCTACCCGGGAAGAATCTCTTCTAATTTGAGGTGTTTCTCTCGGTTTTTCCTCTTGAGCTAATCTCCATCAGTGTCCATGGTAACGGAAGTCATACAGCTGACATACGCTGTTCAGAGTTTCCGCGTGATATTATTCTTTCAACATGGATGCCAATATGGATTCCTAGCAGTACGGGACGAGGCATTAATGTCCTACATTGTCCGAGATCGTGTCGAGTGGGGTTTTTCCCACAATGTCGTTCACCTCCGTGTGTCTTCGGTCAGGTCCGTGACTCTTCGGCGAGGTCCGTGGGAACATGTACTGACTTGTCTGTGGGATTTTCCTGTGGCGATCACGTGATCAAGGCATGTACTGACCTGTCTGTGGGGTTTTTCCTAGTTCCGGCAAAGGGCCCCTGGGCATGTATTCTTCCGCGGTAATGCGGTCTGGTGGTGATGCGGTCGCGGGAAAAAGCTTCCGCGGAGAAAAAGTAGTCCCCAGACTTCAAATACGCTGCATGGTCCGATTGGGTCGAGTGAGGTATCAAAGTGAAGCATTCGTGAAGGGGCATCCAGTCATGGGTGGGTGCATGTAAAATTAGGATTTTTTCCCGAAACTATAAAAAGCGGAACACGGACTTTACCCCTAAAATAGGGGAAAACACCTATCAACCCTAGCCAAAAGGGCTAATATCGGTCCCGGGCTTATCGGGGCCTGCCTATCAAGTCAATGGGGTGGGTGCATGTAAAATTAGGATTTGTCCCCGAAACTATAAAAAGCGGAACACGGACTTTACCCCTAAACTAGGGGAAAACCCCTATCAACTCTAGCCAAAAGGGCTAATATCGTGCCCCGGGCTTATCGGGGCCTGCCTATCAAGTCAATGGGGTGGGTGCATGTAAAATTAGGATTTGTCTCCGAAAATATAAAAAGCGGAACACGGACTTTACCCCTAAAATAGGGGGAAATCCTATCAACTCTAGCCAATAGGGCTAATATCGGTCCCCGGGCTTATCGGGGCCTGCCTATCAAGTCAATGGGGTGGGTGCATGTAAAATTAGGATTTTTTCCGAAACTATAAAAAGCGGAACACGGACTTTACCCCTACAATAGGGGTCTGTATTATACAATATAAGGGAAAATGCCTGTATGGGGTATGGGGATGGTAAATTTTTTTTTTGTGGGTGTTACTATGGGTTATGGGGTCTCGTTTTTCTCGTCTGGCCGAGAAAAATACAATGGGAGGGGTCCCGGAGCAAATCGGTGAAATATTTGGGAAAAGTCACCGAGGTCTGTATATAGGCCCATAGGCTGGCCATGGGGGGTATAGGTCCAACCTGGGAAATTCACACACGTTCATTGTGATATGGGTTGCTTGGATTCGTTTTTCACGTCTCGTCATTTAGAACACGATGGGAAGGGTCTCGGAGCGCAACGGTGAAATTTTTGGAAAAGTACCATATAGTCCCATACTGGATATATGGGGGTATAGGTTCAACCTGGAAAATTCACACACGTTCATTGTGATATGGGTTGTTTGGTCTTGTTTTTCACGTCTCGTCATTTAGAACATGATGGGAAGGGTCCCGGAGCGAAACGGTGAAATTTTTGGAAAAAGCTCACCGAAGCCTGGGTAGGCCCATAGGCTGGCTATGGGCTATGGGGTATAGGTCCAACCTGGCAAATTCACACACGTTCATTGTGATATGGGTTGTTTGGTCTTGTTTTTCACGTCTCGTTATTTAGAACACGATGGGAAGGGTTTCGAAGCGAAACGGTGAAATTTTTGGAAAAAGTTCACCGAGGCCTGGGTAGGCCCATAGGCCTATACTGCATGGCTATGGAGGTATAGGTCCATACGGGGTGGACGTTTTGGGGTCTAGGTGAGGCCCTAATGGTCCTATGGTGTCGTATGAGGTCTTATTTTGAAGCTCTCGTGGAGTTTGTAATGTATCGACTCATGGTTCGTCCGTGTGCAAGAGTCTGAGCATGCGTAGTCTGGCCGTAGTATAGAAAGCAGGCATGTTGGGGGATGCGTGGGGGTGTGTTTTAACCCACCTCTAGGGGTCCATGGTTGTGGTTTGGTGGGTTGTGACGTCACTTCCGGGTTTCACTAAAACTACCTTCGAACACAGAAGAGTTCCAACTTTTCCCGTACACGTAGGATCCGGATGTTCAACATCCGGGGTTTTTCCCGGCCCGGCCCGGCCCGCACCGGCCGCAGCGCGCGCGCCCGTCATCACCGGCAGTGCGCGGGTGAATGTCGGGTCAAAAGGTCAAAGGTCACATCCAGGTCAAAAGGTCCAAGGTCTCCCTTTCGGCAAGGTTCGGAGACAATGTTGCGGCATCGATATACAGAGCTTGAACCCCAAAAGGGGATTGTAAATTAACCTGGGAAGGATGGGCAGTTCCATTTGGACCAATCAGCGGTAGGGGAAAAAGAGCCAATGAGCGATCGATAAAAGAACCAATGGACGGGTACTAGAATTTTGCTCACGTCTGCGCCTACATCCGGGTACTGGGATGCTTTCGCCTACGTCCGCGCCTACATCCGGGTTCTTGTACACCCGGGTAATGTTTTCTGGACATGGATGGGTTAGCTTTGGCTCCATTCTAGGCCACTGATTGGCTAATACGGTGTTCAAAGCCAGTTTCATGCATTATGCTCATATAGAAAACACACAAGACAGGGTTTTTGGTGAGATCTCATTTTGTTTTTTATTCAGTAACAACAACAACGTGAGAACAACCACGTGAAAACTGAAGCCCAGAACAGGGGGCTTGTACATTGAAAGAACTGAAGCCCAGAACAGGGGGTTTGTAAACTTAAGCCCAGAACAGCGGGCTTGTGTACATTGAAAGAACTTAAGCCCAGAACGGGGCTTGTACATTGAAATGATGGGCGGCCCAGTCATATACGAGTACATCGCGGTCCTCGGCCTTGGGGTACTCGTCAAACATCTGTACGATGGTAGATAAGGGTCCTCCCCGGCATCGATGGTACAGGTAAAACAAGCAATATTGTCCGCACACGCTACTGGCCAGGCTTTGCAACGTTTGACTGTTCCAACACCACGTCTCTGTGCCTTGATCCATGAAGTCTGTTAAATCGGGATGGAGGGGTGGCAGGCCGTACGGGTCAAAGTATTCGCCCTGCTGTTCTGTCAAGTACACGGCCACCCAATGTTCACCGGGCCGATCCATCGGGTCCGTGTTGAGAACGTAAGCAGCAGGATACATACGGTCTAATGGGAACACATCTCGGGCGAACACCCCTTGAAAGACCATACGTGTCTCTGGGTCATTCTTCAGCACGGTGGTTATCTGGTCTGTATCCATGTTAGGTGGAGAAGTCACACAGGACGTTGCGCGCCTTGTCGACTTGAATGATGTTGTCAAACTCGGCGTAGCAGATCACATTGACGGTGCTCCGGAGGGCTCGTGCAAAGTGGATTTCCAACCGTAAATTGCCTTGCTTGGCGAGGGCCAGCTGATGGTCGTTCTCTAAGGTGGGGTCAGATCGAAACAGAACAACGTGTATCCGTTCGCGTAGTCCTCCCGACTGATCATATTCCCTTCGTCCTGGTTGATTTGACCGGTGGCTGTAAACAAGCTCGGATAGGCTCGAATGAAATTCGCGCGCCCAAAGTTCGGTGTTAAGGCCGTGGCTGGGACCTGTTGTCCATCCACATGCAGGGCCACAAAATTGATGCCGAAATGTTTAAAGTCAAACGGATTCTCTGGGTAGGCTCCACTGAAACTGGTATTTTCCACACAGGCCAGGATCAATAGCTTGGGTAGTTCCCCAGGAACAGGTTTTCTTTGTTGGCGCTCATATTTCCAGCAGACACAGAGAACACTTTGGTTTGCACACGTCGGATAGGGTACTGGGCTGGTTTTGTTTCCAAGGCTTTGAGGTGTCCCAATTGAACGGCTGGATTCGGTTTCACTTTTCGGACATACAGGACTGCGTCTTGGATGACAATCTTATAGTCAGCTGCATGCCCGTCTACGTTAGTGGCCATCAAGGCGAAGGTCGGAGGCGCCCGTATCAGTCGGATTTTGATGGGGATCTTGTTCAACAGGTACCGGTCTTGCATGAACATGTCTGCGTGCAGTCGACCCATGAGATCCACCGAGACGCCGTTCGCGGTCAAAGCCTTCCGTTTGTTATATCCCACATTGTCGTTCTCTACTCCCATGTGCTGGGCTGTGTCCTGGTAGAATAAAGCGGCTGTCAGTTGAGATGTTTGAGCCTCTCGCCCATGCGAGAACAGCGTCTCGATGTAGGCTCGATAAGGGTACGTGTTGGTCGAGTCACTGATGAGTTTGTCGCTGAGAAATATGTAACCACTCACAAGTTTCGGGAGAACATCGATGTACCGCCTTGTATTCTTATAGGTGAAATATTTATATATGCGGCCTTTGAATGTCCTGTTGAACCTTTCCACCACGGAAGCCTTGGTCTCGTTGTACGTATGGAAGAAAAACACCTTCTGGCCTTTCAGAAACTGTTGGAACGGTCTGTTGAGGAATTCCGTGCCTTCGTCGGTTTGCAAATACAAAGGTTTGCGCCCGGTCTTGAAGATGTCTTTGAACGCCGCTATGAGATTCGCCCGCGTTTTCGTCCGGATGAGTACCACCCACGCATACTTAGATAGGATATCGATGCACGTCAAGATATACCGATTTCCATCGTTGTGTTTGGCAAAGGCGCTCATATCGACCAAATCCGCTTGCCACTGGGTATCTAGTCCTCCCACGATGACCCGATTCCGTAGAAAATGGCGACGGACAGATCGATGTAAGGTATAGGTGTCTTGTTTTCTTAACCAATCTCGGACTTGGGCACGTTGTATCCCCTGGGGTTTGGCCGCTCGATAGAGAGCCGACAATGCACTGTAGGCCACCGGACTGTCGGGACTGTAATATAAGTTATCCAACACCTTCTCCCAGCGCTTCTTGGTGACAAATGATGATGGATCCTGGCTCTATCGTTTATTTATAACGGGTATATCTTGGGCCGGAGTTTCTTTCTGATTTTCTTCGTGGGCTTCCACAGTGTCCATGGCAAATGACCAGTCCAACTCGTCTGATGACCGCTTGATAAGCACTTGATCCACATCTACCACGGCATCTTCCAATGCAGACCATAGATCAGGGTGAAGGGTAAAATGCACTGTACCCCCATCTAGCCGAGCCAATTGAGCAAAGAAAGGGCCGCGTCGGATGTACACATCGTGACACAAGTGAATGAGGTCGCCGTCCAGTTCACCAGACAACACCCGTTTGAATTTGGTCCAGCCCTCCCGGGACAGACGAATGTGGGCCGGGCACGGTTGTGTAGGGTCCGCATCACAGATGTCTCCCACCTCCTCCATGATATCGACCTTATCCGCATAAACGTACAGGAAGACCTCGGGGGTCAAGCTGAGATACGCCAGTATTATATGCTCCGTCATGGTCAGTACGTGAATGGTACCAGATTTGACTGTCTCTCGTATTTATAGGGAGAATCTCGTGAGATCAAAGGATCGGGTGGTCATGTCACTGGGCTGACTGAGTCTAGCCGGGTAATCAATGGCATCGTCGTCTGGGTCATTGCTAGACATTTGTTCATTGGGTTCTGCCGCCGCTTCTCTCAGGGCACGAGCCCACTCCAACTCGTCTGATGACCGCTCGTCCGGTGTAAACAGCTGGTCCACGATAGGCATCACTTTCTCGAAGGCTGTCCACAGATCGGGGTCTAGGGTGAAGCCTCGCGTAGGGTCTTGGTAGCGGCCCAGGCGTGGGAAGAAGGGTCCACGGTGTACGTAGATGGCATTGTCTATGTGGATGAGGTGTCCGTCGAGCTCGCCGCTCAACACCCGTTTAAATTTGGTCCAGCCGTCACGGTGTAGCGTAACCGTATTCGATACGGTCTCAGCGCGCGACCAGCAAACATCTCCACGGTCTTCCACGAGGGTGACTTTATCTTCATAGACGTGTAACCCCACCCGGGGTGTAAGGGGAAGGATGGCTCGTAGAACTGGTGACATGGTTGACCCAATGACGATCGTTGAATGACGCACACTGTGTCTGACCCTCGTATTTATAGTCAGGTCCTACTGTCAATGCCACAGCGCCAGGGTCAATAGGGCACAGACCATGACTAGGCCAACCAGCCGTCGCTGGTTCCGGCGTGAGCGCTCGTGGTCCATAGCCCGAGCATCAAGGATGGCTGTCATAGTCCAGTAGTGGTGAGTGATGGCACACCTCTCCATCGAGTGCACTCTGTCGAGGACCGCTTCTGTGAACTCTTTCATGATCTGGCGTCGCCCCTCGTTGCCGTCGCCATCCGCAAACATGGACCGGACCACTGCTCGGTAACCCGTGAGTGAATTAACCACGGTCGCATGCTGTAAAATGCGAGTCGCATAAGGATGGGTGTCCGTCATGGCTCTGCAACCGTAGAAATGGAGGTGTAGGATCCAGAGAGACGTGTTTTATAGACCATGTCACACATGCGCGCCTAGACGTCGGGTGTAGTCCGTGATACGTATTATTCTGATGGGTTAGTCCAAAAAAGAGAGCAACAACAACACAGATTACAGATCAATCCTTTTATTATGCGTGAATCGGGCGTGAACATCATAGGAATGCATGTAATAACCTGTGTGTGGGGTTTTTCCACAATGTCGTTCACCTTCGTGTCTTTTCGGGTACGTCCGTGTCTTTTCGGTAAAGTCCGTGTCTTTTCGGTAACGTCCGTCATCCGGGTATATATGAGGGTATTGAGGGGGGCGACTGTATGTGACGTGTTGTATGTGTTTTTCTCGGCGACGTCCGTGTCTATCATCCGGGCACATCACGTCTGCGCCTGCATTGGGGTATGTATGAGGGTCTTTATGCGCGCGCGCCCTACGGATTCACCCACGCACTTCCGGATAACCCGCGCGCGCTGCGGCATCAGATCAACCCCGCGCGCGCGCGCTGCGGCCGGAGTAACCCACGCGCTGCGGCCGGGGTGGGCCGGGCCGGGCCGGGCCGGGCCGGGAAAATACCCGGATGTTGAACATCCGGATCCTACGTGTACGGGAAAAATTGGAACTCTTCTGTGTTCGAAGGTAGTTTTAGTGAAACCCGGAAGTGACGTCACAACCCACCAAACCACAACCATGGACCCCTAGTGGTGGGTTAAAACACACCCCCACGCATCCCCCAACATGCCTGCTTTCTATACTACGGCCAGACTACGCATGCGCAGACTCTTGCACACGGACGAAACATGAGTCGATACATTACAAACTCCACGAGAGCTTCAAAATAAGACCTCATACGACACCATAGGACCATTAGGGGCTCACCTAGACCCCAAAACGTTCACCCCGTATGGACCTATACCTCCATAGCCATGCAGTATAGGCCTATGGGCCTACCCAGGCCTCGGTGAACTTTTTCCAAAAATTTCACCGTTTCGCTTCGAAACCCTTCCCATCGTGTTCTAAATAACGAGACGTGAAAAACAAGACCAAACAACCCATATCACAATGAACGTGTGTGAATTTCCCAGGTTGGACCTATACCCCATAGCCAGCCTATGGGCCTACCCAGGCCTCGGTGAGCTTTTTCCAAAAATTTCACCGTTTCGCTCCAGGACCCTTCCCATCATGTTCTAAATGACGAGACGTGAAAAACAAGACCAAACAACCCATATCACAATGAACGTGTGTGAATTTTCTAGGTTGAACCTATACCCCCATATAGCCAGTATGGGACTATATGGGCTATATGGTACTTTTCCAAAAATTTCACCGTTTCGCTTCGAAACCCTTCCCATCGTGTTCTAAATAACGAGACGTGAAAAACAAGACCAAACAACCCATATCACAATGAACGTGTGTGAATTTCCCAGGTTGGACCTATACCCCCCCATGGCCAGCCTATGGGCCTAGATATACAGACCTCGGTGACTTTCCCCAAAAATTTCACCGATTCGCTACGGGACCCCTCCCATTGTATTTTTCTCGGCCAGACGAGAAAAACGAGACCCCACAACCCATAGTAACACCCACAAAAAATAATTGACCATCCCCATACCCCATACAGGCATTTTCCCTTATATTGTATAATACAGACCCCTATTGTAGGGGTAAAGTCCGTGTTCCGCTTTTTATAGTTTCGGATAAAAATCCTAATTTTACATGCACCCACCCTGACTTGATAGGCAGGCCCCGATAAGCCCGGGGACCGATATTAGCCCTTTTGGCCTGAGTTGATAGGGGTTTCCCCCTATTTTAGGGGTAAAGTCCGTGTTCCGCTTTTTATATTTTCGGGGACAAATCCTAATTTTACATGCATCCACCCCATTGACTTGATAGGCAGGCCCCGATAAGCCCGGGGCACGATATTAGCCCTTTTGGCTAGAGTTGATAGGGGGTTTCCCCTAGTTTAGGGGTAAAGTCCGTGTTCCGCTTTTTATAGTTTCGGGGACAAATCCTAATTTTACATGCACCCACCCCATTGACTTGATAGGCAGGCCCCGATAAGCCCGGAGACCGATATTAGCCCTTTTGGCTAGGGTTGATAGGTGTTTTCCCCTATTTTAGGGGTAAAGTCCGCGTTCCGCTTTTTATAGTTTCGGGAAAAAATCCTAATTTTACATACACCCACCCATGACTGGATGCCCCTTCACGAATGCTTCACTTTGATACCTCACTCGCCCCAATCGGACCATGCAGCGTATTTGAAGTCTGGGGACTACTTTTTCTCCGCGGAAGCTTTTTCCCGCGGCCGCATCACCACCAGACCGCATCACCGCGGAAGAATACATGCCCAGGGGCCCTTTGCCGGAACTAGGAAAAACCCCACAGACAGATCAGTACATGCCTTGATCACGTGATCGCCACAGGAAAAACCCACAGACAAGTCAGTACATGTTCCCACGGACCTCGCCGAAGAGTCACGGACCTGACCGAAGACACACGGAGGTGAACGACATTGTGGGAAAAACCCCAGTACATGCTCCGCTCACCGAAAAGACACAGAGATGAACGACATTGAGTCCCCACAGACAGGTCAGTACATATCCTATCATGTTCACAGGTCACGTGCCATTCACCCAGACCGGAAGTGACGGCAAGGTCACGCTCCATTCACCCAGACCGGAAGTGACGTCATACGGGACTGGTGGCACCCCCTGGCGGAAAAAGGGAACCAAGAGTTACCTCCCTGAAAAACCTTACTCGAAATGCTTGCTACCTACTACTACTTACGGAGGTGAACGACATTGTGGGAAAAACCCACAGACAAGTCAGTACAATCACCGAAAAGACACGGACCTGACCGAAGAAACACGGAGGTGAACGACATTGTGGGAAAACCCCAGTACATGTTCCGCTCACCGAAAAGACACGGAGATGAACGACATTGAGTCCCCACAAACAGGTCAGTACATATCCTATCATGTTCACAGGTCACGACCCATTCACCCAGACCGGAAGTGACGTCATACGGTAAGGTCACGCTCCATTCACCCAGACCGGAAGTGACGTCATACGGGACTGGTGGCGCCCCCTGGCGGAAAAAGGGGAACCAAGAGTTACCTCCCTGGAAAACGATGCTCGAAATCATTGCTACCTACTACTCCCATTGTCACGAACAAGCCATTCGAATTGGCGCGCGGTCAGACCTGGATCGCAGTCAAGCACAGATGACACCCGGAGCTCTCGTACAAGTAAGAAAATATTAATTCTAATAAGAAAATTAAACGAAATATAAAATATGTATGATACATCAAAGGCAATTATTAGCAAAATAGGCAATATACATATAAACATCTAAGGAGTCGTTATTTAGGCCTGGCCTTCAGAAGTGCATATAATCCTTAATCGAAGCAGACGGACCTATTTTGACAAATACGATTTGCTATTCATGACGCGTTACATGGCGTCAATCAACTTTACTTGACCCACACTATGATAAGAAAAGTTGTACCGTTTCAAATGGGTATGTATTAAGACGGGTGAGTTTGTTCAATAACAGAGTTCAGAATAATAGGCATTTAACATGAAAGGGGAAGACACCGTTTACACACTGAAGTGAGTGTCAGAAAATGACTGGGCTTAACTAAGTATGGTGTAAATTTTCATCCGTGTGATAGAACTATCGATATAATATAACACAAATCGAAATATAGAAACACGATGACATTTGTTCAGTGGAAGAGTTGAGTGAAGTAGCTCATTGACGGTGTCGTATTACATGACGGCCACTTATCCCATGTGATATATTTCCGAAAACATGATTGGCATTGTTCACGTTGTGTAACCGCTTGATACTTGCAAATTTTGTTAGCACAATTACAAAACTAGACACGTATTGAGGTTGTTCATTTCGCATTACATGAGAAAACAAGCTAACGGCGAACGTTGTGCTTTGAGCGAATACGAGTGATAACGACAATTTAAGACCATTATTATAATATTATTATTAATATATTATTATAATCAGGGTAGATATTTAGTATGATGGGGTATGTTCAGTCAATAGCATGGTATTCAAAGGAATACGCATCATAAATATATACAGATGATAATATTCGTCCTGTTAAATCGAGAAATATAGGGATACGATGTCATTTGTTCAGTGAAAAAGATGAATAAAGTAGCTCGTTGACCGTGTCATATTACATGATAGCCACTTATTCCAGCGAAGTAGCTCGTTGACCGTGTCATGTTACATGATAGCCACTTAGCCCAGGATGTGATAAATTTCAGAACGCAACGTTGTTGGCATTATTCACGTTGTAACCACTTGAGCTACTTGCTGATTTTTGGCATGATTGCACAGCTAGACATGTATGAAGGTTATTCATTTCGCGCTACCTGAGAAAAACATTAAGCAAACGACGAATGTTGTGCGTTGAGTGATTACGAGCTTGGCAAGATTTAAACGTATCAAGACGAATATGAAATAAAGGTGTATGTTTGGTCAAGAACATGGTATTCCAAATTATTTGGCATCCAGTATATATAAACGTGTATACAGTGAAAAAACATTATAATCATATTTCAATAATACTCAAATTCGTCCAACAGTATTTATAAAATAGGGGACGACATTGCCAATGTGATATTACATGACACTAACAACCACTTATCCCAAGGTGTAATACATTTCCGAAGCAATGTTAAATGGAGTTATTCAAGTGTCACCGCTTGACCTATTTACTAGTTTCAAGCTTCGCTATTTCGTAGCAATTTCGTAGCATGATTTCGAAGCTAGACGTATTGAGGTTGTTCATGTCACACAACATTACTCCCTATTATTCAGTTTGTATATCTGCTTGGTGAGCGATAATTGGCACTGTTACAAATAATAGTCAAGGCATGATACTCGGAATTTAAGGTTTTGGCAAAGACTTTTCGAGGCGAGCCATGTCATTGTCACTCTGGATTCGAGTAATCTTCTCATCGTGGCTTTTGACAATAATCGTTCCGTCTCTGGTCCATGTATCCAAAATTTTCTTTTCTCTACTACTCCCGAGTGATGTATAAATAGAACAGAGGTTTCCCAGAAAATATCCCGAAAAATTAACCCTGACAGTTTCTGCTTTCTGTACTACTAAACTGGATTACTTCCCTTGACCTTTACTTCCCCGAAATTGAGAGACTACACTATCTCAACAACAATAACAACAACATTCTCATTTCTATGACTCCGGGTTTTTTCTGTGATCGACCTGGAGGAGCGCTTCACATGGATAACCTCCCCGACCCAGTACGCTCATTATGGGCCCACCTCGACCCCAAAGTGTCCATTCCAATGCCCTTTCCCCACCATTCCCTGCCAGTGCATGCGCACCATTGCGAAACTTTTACTACATACCAGTCCAGTTGGACGCTATCCCATGAGAGCTTCAAACTGATACCCTCCCCGACCCAATCCGACCAATATGAGTACACCTCGACCCCAAAACGTCTATCCCAATGCCATTTTCTCACAATTCCGTCTGCGCATACACAGAATGTTGAAAACAGACGACACATTAGTCCAGTCGGACGCTCCTCCACGAGACTTTCACGATGACACCCCCCACAGTCCAGTACGCCCACTATTGGTCCGTCTCGACCTCAAAACGTCCAATCAAATACACTTTTTCTACTGCTCATGCGCAGATAAACGTTATTCCCACCCCACACCCATCCAGTTGGACACTCCCCTACGAATGCTTCAAACTGATACCTCACACGACCCAATCGGACCAATATGGGTCCACCTAAACCCCAAAACGTCCACCTTGATCTGCCTGCCTACTGCGCATGCGTCATCAGCACGTTTCAAAAAGTCAAAGCATGGCCTCGACCGCCTCGTGTTCTACAGCTCGAGACAGAAAAAACAAGGGACCACACCCTATACCGCAAATGACCATGAGTGGGTTTCCCATTGGGACCAACATTATCCACTGTGCCAGAATGGACCTAACATATCCACCCCAGACCTGCCTGAAACTTTCAGCGAAAGTCAACCCCTGGCCTCGAGATCCCTCTCATCGTGTTCTAGGTGCCACACCCCAAAGTAAAATCCACAAGAGAGAGAAAAAATGACCACTGCTATCCCATACATGCATTCCCTGGAGATTAACATTGGAAGTCACAAGGGTATTATGTAGGGGTAGATAATTCTTGTTGGGCCGTCACGTGACCGGAAATGACGTCACAGGAAGTGACCCGAAATTCATGTGACCGGATGCGGCATCATCCGTGAGGTCATCGCCACGTCACGCCACGTGACGTCATCAGTCTCACGCCTCAGCCTAAAAAATAATAAGGAATTTCCCGTCTTCCTACTACTGACCGCAGAAGATTTCCACGTGGCACAATAGTTGCGGAGATCTCGTTTCCCCTGCTTGTTGATATAGGCAAAGACTGTAGTGCTGTCTGTTGCTATCAGTAGGTTCTTGTCGTCAGTATGCTCACCCACGTGCGGATAGCATGTGTCACTGCCATAAACTCCCAACACTTGTATATGGTAAGAGCGTTCCTCCATATGGTGAGAGCGGTCCTAAACCCGGATGTCGACTTGGACTCGAGGTGGGTCCCCAAACTTCCATAGCTGCATCCGTGAACATGTGATGAGTAGTGTGATGTGTAGGGCAAAACGAAAGAAAGGATGTTGATTGGATCCAGCCACCATTGGAGGCATTGGTTTGACAAGAGGAGTGACTGTTATCCACCGATTCAACTGCCTTTCATCCCACTGATGATTGAAGTTGATCATTAACGGGCGAAGCTGAAGCTGAAGTCGTTCTCCAAAGTCGGAGTCAAATCGAAGCAGAACAATGTGTAGCTGTCCCCACCCCGCCCCTCCCGACTGATCATATTTCATTAGTTCTGGTTGATTTGACATGTTGCTGCAAACAGGTTCTTATAACTCCGGATGGAAGTACGCCGAGGTGCTGGCCGTCCACATGTTGGGCGGCAAATGTTATGTTGAAATGCTCAAGACTGCCATTCAGCAAGGAATAGACCATATAGGTTCGCTTTTTGGCCACCAATTCTCGTAAAATCTTCAACCCAAATCACTTGTATGTATATATTTTCCGAAAGAGCACGATTCAATTATTATTTTAAGATACAGCACTGATATGTTATTCCCTTCCATGCTTGCTTCATTTTTCCTAAAAAAACCCTTAAAAAATCGAAAAATGGTCAAACTTGGCTTATTTTCCAGGAAAATCTGTTTTTCTCATTGTCCGGTACCAGTAGAAGGTAAAATGACAGTTCTAACGCATGGAAGCCATGAAAGCCGATGACGCCATAAGTAGGTCGAGGTCGTGCGGTGTTCGTCGTCTATTTATGGAGCCGCGCCTTTAGCCCGAGGTTTTTTTTACGGTGTCCAAGGTTATTTACAGAGCCATACCTAAAGCCTGGAGGTGCGGTGTCCATCGTCTATTTATAGGGCTGTACCTATAATCCGGAGGGGTGTTTGCGGTGGTCGTCTATTCACCGAATCGCGTCCATAGCCTGAGGGGGGTTTGTGGCGTTCGTCTGCTCACCGAACCGTGTCCATAGCCCGAGGACAGCTGTTTGACCCTATTATACTATGCACTTCATTCCACACGAATGATTGTAATTAAACCTAATACTGATTTCTCAATGCACGTCATCATCAAACATGGTCAGGCCACAATATCGCCAAGGATATGTTCAGCATAATGGCAAGTGGGGAACCCCTCTTTGCTCCTCATGTCCTATACAGAGAACCAGAGGGCCTACAGAAATGGGGATTTCATCGAACCCAGGCTTACGCCCTGTGGTAGCGTGAGGCGAGGAATAGGGCTACGCATGTGCAACCGTAAGTGGAACATTGTACGGAAAAGCATAGGGACTAGAGACATGGGGATTCACCGCTTGATTCGTCTGGACCCAGGCTTCCACCCTAAAGTAGAGGGGCTGTGCATGCGCAACCGAAAATGAACCACTGTACCGAGAACCAGACAGCCTAGAGATTTCACCGTTTGAGTCGCCTGGAGTACGTATGGGCTAAATCCACATGGGCCGTATCCGCATTGCTGATGGTGAACAAGATGGGACCTGTTTCATTGATGTTCGAGAATGGAGATACTGGTGGGGGGGGGGGAGCAGGAATCTAAGTGGATTACGGACATGTTTATGCAAAGATGTCCTGGGTCTTCGATGCACATCCTCGTTGGGTCGGTCGACTGGTGCGCAGTCTCGATGGTGCAGGTCTTTCATTCCCCATGACACGTTGTGCTTTGGCAACCAAGACGCCTGCTGCTTCTTTGGCTCAGCGTTTCGGTACTTCTCGAACAGGGACACCGCTGTACACATCTCCCAGGGCTTGTACTCCACTTTGTACAGTTTGTTTTCTGACTGCTTTCACCTTGCGTGTCACCAGCGGAAGGAAAGTTTTGACGATTTTCCTGAGCACGTTCCCCAGCCCATGACCCCTTTGGATGCGTGTACCCGCAAAGACGGGTAGGCCACCCCCGGCTTCGTACAAGACTTCGTACGACACTGTGTCATGTTGCACGTTGTACCACGTGCTGGATATCCACAAGGCCACACTCCCAATGTCCGGGACGATGTAAGGGATGCGGTAGCTGCGTGACCTAATGGGCTAAGGTGTTGTTGGGAAACACCGCAGCAGAGCTATTACTGGGTAGTGTGAGGTAAAACATGACGGCTGAACTTTCTCGCTTCAGCTACCGGTTTTAATACTGTACCCAGTCATCGGGGGCTTGTTGCCTGCGTCGTGATTGCCATGTCATGTATCTAGATCGGCATGTGTCACGGACGTTTGCGCTGCTGCATCCATGCCCAACGTTGTCTGTCGACCCTTACCGTCCTTTGGGCTGCGCTGACCCATCAGATCACTTGATTCTGGACCTTCTTCACCTTTCTGGCTCCAGGACATGCTCGGATTGTTTTTCATCCGCTCCAGCGACAAACCACCCCTTTTCTGGACGGACGCGGGTAGACTCAGGACTTCGTCCGCCACCCACTGCGTGGCTGAAGGTGGTAGACCTGGTAATGACGGCTATTGGACAAGTGGTGCTGGTTTGTACATGTTGTGCTGGCTGTGCGACTGACACTGGGGTTGATCATGGGACCGTGGTCTTGTATTGCCCCATAAAAGTGATGTTGTGCTAAAGCATCTGATTGTACTGTTGTACTTCCTCGCTGTCACTTAACTCAAATCGTTGTAGAATCTGTTGCATCCCTTGATCGATTGAGTTTATCATCATCACCATAGGTGGGACCGGATACGGAGATTGCAGGGTTTTAAGCAGGACAGCTGTTTGACCCTATTATACTACGCACTTCATTCCACACGAATGATTTTAATTAAACCTAATACTGATTTCTCAATGCACGTCATCATCAAACATGGTCAGGCCACAATATCGCCAAGGATATGTTCAGCATAATGGCAAGTGGGGAACCCCTCTTTGCTCCTCATGTCCTATACAGAGAACCAGAGGGCCTACAGAAATGGGGATGCGCACATATTATAAGCTCAGTCATGGTCAATACGTGATTGACACATGGCGAGACTCTCTCTCGTATTTATAGGGAGGAAAAATCTTTGAAAGGTCATTTTTCCAACATGGTTCTCCGACATTTTAATCAGGTCAAAGGATCGGGTGGTCGATCAATTTAGTAATGTAAAATGTAACGTTCGTCGTCATCTCCACCTGCCATTTGATGTTGGGGCATTGTTGAGGGGCCCATTCCAAGGCAACCAAGGTCTTCTGTTGAGCTAGTACCATTTCCAGGGACGCACGATCCGTAACTTTGTGATTTGGTTTGATTACAACACATATAAGGGAAGTGGGAAGAGGTAACAAGATGTCACACCCAGGTTAATTCACTCATACGGTGATAGCTAGTTTGAATTGAGGAGGAAGCCAGAGAGAACCGCTGCCCGTCAGCAAGTAACTGGCAAACTTTCTATCCGTAACAGTGAATGCCTGGTTGTACACGTGGGTTTGTGACTGTGGAATGAGCACCGGAGCTGGTCTGTCTCCTTATGCCGTATTAAATAGCCGAAGATAAGATTTAACCTGAAGGCCGTGGCTTAATCCTCGAAAAAGGTATGAGCACAGTGGTTCAGTCTGGTGTTATCATCTAAACGATCCAACACATGGCGATGACAGTGAAAACAGTGCCGGATGTAGGTCACTGTCGTAATTGGTACATCGCACTCACAGCCTCCGTGGGGGGTTTGTCAGGACCTGTGGTAAATTTTCCATCCACCTCAGTCGAGACTGGATTCCTGGCGGGCGGTGATCGGAACCGCCCACACGGTATGGTTTAGGATAAATAACTACAAACCTAAAAAAATTGCCCAATGGGCTCCAATACACCTCGGCTATCAGTTATTGTCTACACTCCGCAATCATGCATTGCATAAGATGTATTTTTAGAACTTTGACAATATCATCTAGGTTAACAAAAATCTGATCTGATAAGGTTGACTGTAGTTCTCTCATTTTAGAAATATGTAGGAAGTAAAGCCAGGTCAGCTTTTGCCAAGGCTCTAATTGATGGGAAATTTTTACACTTAGTTTCAGATTCTGGTGGAGTATGACCAAATTTGTAGCTCTAAATATACTCTCCTGTATAGCTCATAATCAAATGAAGAAATTTAATCTTGGAAATACAGATCAAGGTCAGTCATCTTCAACAATTTTCTGATCTACTCTAACTTAATTGCATATGGAACAGGACTTCAGAGATCTTAGATTTAACATATACAATTTGACCTTTAGAAAATAGGTCAAGTTCACTCAGTGATATTCTATAGACTTAAGATCCAGGCATAAATAGTATAAAATTGAACAATGTAGATATAATCCTTCATGAAATATTGTACTAAATAGAATCTGACCTGGATAAAATAGATCCAAGGCAGTCATCTTCAACACACCTCTGGACCATCGCCAGATGTACACAGAGTATTAATTTGGAAAGCCTAGCTATATGTTGTATCATAACCAGTATAGGACCTTGAAAAATAGGTCAAGGTCAGTCATCTTCAGCACACATTTGAACCATCGCCAGACGTGTACATAGTATTGATTTGGAAAGCCTAGCTATATTTCTTCATGTTATATCATAATGAAAGCTTGTGTGAAACATGGGAGAAGAGCATTTCCCCAGAATAAATCAGTAACACATAATTGATACTCGCAGGGCTTTAGATCTCCCCAATTTGGGCACACCCTCTAGTAGGTGTGGCAGTTTGTTTTAGGATGGGACAGAGGGTGAGGTACATAACTCTGGGATATGAGCAATCAGGAATCGTCCCTGGTAGTTGTGTTTCTGAGAAGGGATTTCTTTACCAATGGGCGAAACCCAGTGTGAGGCAACACCAACTTTATTTTGTGTTTCATGAGCCTGCTGACATTAAAAAATTGAATATCAGAATAAGAATAAAATTTCAAATTGCCACTCTTTTCTCAATACGAAAGCTTGAACATGAAGATTTCAACCCCTTTTTCATTCTCGAACAATGCCGGTGAATAAAAATGCCCCCCAAAAAAATACTTTTCACGATAATTTTTTACTTGAAGTCAGTGAATTGTTTTTGTTGTATAATGCCACTAGTACTTAGGCAATAACAACATTCAACATAAATCGGGAACCTTCACTGGCTGTGTGATCTATCTATCACTTTGTCATGGTATTCATATTCCGACAGGGACATGGTATGTCAGATCTTGGAAATGGTGGGTGTTTCACCAGCTCAGCCGATACAGCATGGTTTCAAGTTACTGTTGAAGCAAGAGGCCATTGCAACACACATGAACTTCGGTAGATTGACCTGGAAGACAACCACAGCCACAGCGATGCTGATGATGTTAGATTTGAAGTGCATATTTCATGTTATATCATAATATACAGTATATAACCTTAAAACAATAGGTTCAGTCAACTGGGATAGGCTTCTAGACAGTTACCAATTGTATTATGTATTCATAATTATATTCGGGAAAATTTGCCCGAGGGGTAAAAATTGGCTCTATTTATTAGCCATCAGTATGGTACATAATGGGATAGAAACATGAAAAGTACACCCCACATTATCCGTGCGTATCTGGCCATGTGGTAGAAGTTTCTCTCTGGATGCTTTCATTGGGTTTTGATGTCATAATGGGCTCGGTTGTATGGATGCAATTGCCACTGGGCTGACTGAGCATATCCGGATAATCTATGGCATAGTCATCCTCCGACGGTGGAATACAGGTGTTAAGTTTCGCCAGCACATCTTTGTAGGTCACCGAGAAGAGAACCAGATAGTCCCTCTCATCATATTCCTTTTAAGACGCAGTTGATAATTGGCTCATTGGGTTCGTCGGCCAGTGCATCCACAATAGCACGATACCAGGCCAACTGGACGGCTGACCGCTCGTCCATTGTGAATAGCTGGTCCTCAATAGGCACCACTTTCTCAAAGGCCGTGCATGGATCAGGGTCTAAGGAGAAGCTTCTGGTGGGGCCCTGGTAACGCCCCGGATGTGCGAAGAATGGCCCATGGTGTACATCTATGGCTTTCTCTAGTTGGATGAGGTTACCGTCAAGCTCACCGCTCAACACCCGATTAATTTTGGTCCAGCCGTCATGGCGTAGCATAACCATTTTCGGTGTGGGTTTGGGGTCCGGCCAGCAAACATCCAGGTCTTCGGCGATGGCGACTTCATCCTCATGGACGTGTAACCCCACCTGGAGTGTAAGGGGAAGGACGGCTCGTAGGACTGGCAACCTGGTCGATGAAATGATGAGCGATAAATGACCCACACCATCACTGAACCGCAGATTTATAGTGTATTGGTTCTTCCAGTTGCACATGGGCAGCCCTATTCCCTCACCCCACACTACCCTAGGGCGGAAGCCTGGGTCCGGGCGACTCAAACGGTGAAATTCACATGTCTCTGGACCATCTGGTGTACAATATTCCACTTACGATTGCGTATGCGCCGCCATATTCCTCAACCCAAACTATACCCTGTTAAAAATGTTTGTAAAGTTACAGTAGAAAGTATTGTAAACTGTGACAGTGGAATTTACTGTTACATAGGAGCATCAGTTCCAACTGCTATTTTACAGTTCATAGCTGTAGCAATAGACAACCAGTGTAGGTTTGCATCTTCTGGATAAACTACAGTATTAATTGGAGTAAAGGGCAACAACGTTGTATTGTAACATTATCCGGGTGTAAAATTACAGTAAGATTATTAGTGTATATTTACATTCGGTAGAAATATCGTTCATTATTTTCGAGGTGTATTTTGTATACCTTTCGAGATTTTTTCATCTATAATACGCAGAAAACTTCAAGTACAAATTATCTAAAATGTGCAAGGAGGGATAATGAGTTTGCCTGCCAAGGTTCAATGCCCGGGGGTGGTCGTTGGAGTTAATGTACATGTTCAAAGACCAACTTAGCCTCTAATATTGCACCGTTTCACAAAGCTGATGTGCAGGATGATAGAAAGAAATGTGTTTGCTCTTATATTATCGGTGGAGCTGAATATAAATTTATATTTAACCGAACCATTACGTTCTGGGAATTTTCTTCTCTACTCTCTTGAAAGAGATGCCAGGGAGCTTGACTTCTTCAAATGCTATAGGCCAATGGACTTTCTGCTGACCATGTATTCATACAGTTATTTCTGTTGATTTAACGGTATTTTTGTTGTAATTATGCAATACTACCACTGTTGTAAAATTACAACATATGCTGTAGAAATACAGATAAACAGATCGGGGCATCCTGTAAAAATACAGTGAAAACCGCTGGTACCCTTTTTGCCAGCACTTTTTGCTGTAAAATTACAGCACCCTTTTTTACAGTGTACCCTAGGACGGAAGCCTGGGTCTAGGTCACCCATTTGGTGAAATCCCCAGCTCCCTAGGCCCTCAGGTTCTCCGTATGGGGCATGTGGAGAAAAGTGAGGTTCCCCTAAGTGGGAACTTGCCATTATACTGGACATACTGCTGGCGATATTGTCGGGGACCATGTTCGATAAAGTGCATTTGGAGACCTGGTATCCAATAGGGCATATGAATTTGTAAACCGTAGTTAGCTAGGTCAAACCTGCAATGTCCCAAAAGCCCAAAAACTTTTGTCAAGACAGTCAAGTTTCATGCTTGTATCATCAAACACACAATTCTTTCACATATCTGCTGCACTATCAATCAGTTGACCAATTGCCTTGTTCAACAGTTGCGAATTTCAACTTTTCTACATTTTTGTCTATGAAGTCAAATATAATACTACATCTTTGTCTGTGAAGTTAAATATAACACTACAATGTTCCATCATTACGAATAGTGTTATACTTGCAGAGATTGGAGTTGTAAAATTACTATTGGGTCAGCGTCCCGGATGAGCATCTTATGAGAATATCTCCATAAATCGATGGAATTTCACAAAATCTTTGTTGCCTAGCAGAAGACTCTATTGTGCAGATTCATACCATACCAAACTTGTTTCGGTCAAGAGAGTGAACTTCTGTTTCGTTAAATACAATATAGGGTATCAGCATATACATTTTTCAAAAGTGGAAGGCAAGGGCAGAGGGATTTATAAATCACTTATCTTAAAAATGCTCCTAGAGACAAGTTTCGTACAGAGTTCAAATAGGGCCGCTATATATTTAATAGCTTATGCCATGTAGAATTTCACGTGATAATGATCAAAATATGGGATGAAGTTTACTCCTTACCAATAAATCGCGCAAGCTCCGATTTTTTGAGTACGCTATGATAGGTATCAGATGAAATGGCAAGCGGAGTTTTGTTTGGAGTGTTTCGTATTCCTCCTTCAGTATACGGGCCGCTTCAACATTCCTACGGCTATATTGGAGAACGAAGGGAATAAACTCTTTGTTAGCAACTTTACCTGGGTCTATGTTCATACCAAAGGGTTGCCATCGCTCAAGCTCCGATTTTTTGAGTACGCTATGATAGATATCAGATGAAATGGCAAGCGGAGTTTTGTTTGGAGTGTTTCGTATTCCTCCTTCAGTATACGGGCCGCTTCAACATTCCTACGGCTATACTGGAGAACGAAGGGAATAAACTCTTTGTTAGCAACTTTACCTGGGTCTATGTTCATACCAAAGGGTTGCCGTGTTTGAAGTGTTTTGATCCAAAAGGATTCACGAAGTGCGCGGTGATTGTCAGTTTCTTCCTGTGTTGGAAATGTAGGAATTCTTTCTATTGGCATAATTTGAAAATGGTGCTGAAATGAATGTTCCGGTAGATTAAAATGCTCATTGACCGAGCCTTCATTATCTAATCTGATGTCTGATTTATGTCTGTTGGCACGATATCAAAGTTTATTCTTAGTTTCGCTCACATACTGTTTCAGGCATTTTCGGCACGTAATTAAATAAATTACATTCTCCGTGTCTCAGTTTAGTTGATCCTTAAGCTTGTATTCATTTTCGGTCTGTTCACTTTTGAAAGTGGATTGTGTAGCAATTATTTCGTCCAGTTTACACTGAAGTTTTAGACATTTGGAGGTCTTACCATTGCCATGATTAGTGCGTTTATGTTTTATCCTTACAGGTTCGGACTCACGAACGTCATTTATCTGGCAGTATATGATTTGGCGAAGTGTTTTAGATTTAATATGCTGTAAAAACCAGGCGGAATAGCCTCCAGGTTTCAATGTCCGAAACAGGATCGTACAGGAGTGGTGAAAATACCGTATATCGCTCGGATTTCTATGGAATCGAATGATTTGAGATTTGACTATGCCCTTAAATATATGGGTCGGGTGAAAAGATTTGGCATGTAGGAGTTCGTGGGTATCAGTTGGTTTAAAAAAGACCGTGTAATCTAAATATCCAGTGTTCTGGAAACCAGGTCCCTTGAAAACTGTTAGGTCCAAAAAGTCCACAGAAGAGTCCTGAATAACTACTTCGAGTTTGATATTTGGGTCATGGATATTTAGAGTTTCGAAAAATACTCCGAAATCTTCCTTGGAATGGTTATAAAGTACAACAAGCGTTCTGAGAACCCCAACATCTCGCCTTGCGGGGTCATCCGCCAAAGGTGCAGCAGTATTGAAAGCATACATGTAGAGCAAACAATAAGGTCTGGAATAAGTGATGCAGTACAGACAATAATGTCTGGAATAGATTATCTGGTACAGACAATAACATCAGTCCCATGTGGGATTACTGGCAAAAGTTAATCCCATGTAGGATGGATAGGTCAGTGCAGTCGGATTACTGGTACATAGGGCATTCCAGTGTGAGATTACTGCTGGGTGGACCAGTCCCATGTTATTACTGATGGATAGTCCTCTGTGGGATTACTGCTGGATAGTGCAGTCCCAAGTGGGATTACTACCATCACCATCATGGTATGGATGATAGTGATGGTATGGATGGTAGTGATGGTATGGATGGTAGTTATGGTAGTGATGGTATGGATGGTAGTGATGGTATGGATGGTAGTGATGGTATGGATGGTAGTGATGGTAGGAATGGTAGTGATGGTATGGATGGTAGTGATGGTATGGATGGTAGTGATGGTATGGATGGTAGTGATGGTAGGAATGGTAGTGATGGTAGTGATGGTATGGATGGTAGTGATGGTAGGAATGGTAGTGATGGTATGGATGGTATTGATGGTAGTGATGGTATGGATGGTAGTGATGGTACATGGTATGGATGGTAGTGATGGTATGGATAGTAGTGATGGTAGAAATGGTAGTGATGGTATGGATGGTAGTGATTGTAGGAATGGTAGTGATGGTATGGATGGTAGTGATGGTATGGATGGTATAGATGGTAGTGATGGTATGGATGGTAGTGATGGCATGGATGGTAGTGATGGTAGGAATGGTAGTGATGGTATGGATGGTAGTGATGGTAGTGATGGTATGGATGGTAGTGATGGTATGGATGGTATTGATGGTAGTGATGGTATGGATGGTAGTGATGGTATGGATGGTAGTGATGGCATGGATGGTAGTGATGGTATGGATGGTAGTGATGGTAGGAATGGTAGTGATGGTATGGATGGTAGTGATGGTATGGATGGTAGTGATGGTATGGATGGTAGTGATGGTATGGATGGTAGTGATGGTATGGATGGTAGTTATGGTATGGATGGCAGTGATGGCATGGATGGTAGTGATGGTATGGATGGTAGTGATGGTATGGATGGTAGTGATGGTATGGATGGTAGTGATGGTAGGAATGGTATGGATGATAGGAATGGTAGTGATGGTATGGATGGTAGTGATGGTATGGATGGTAGTGAAGGTAGGAATGGTATGGATGGTAGTGAATTGTATGGATGGTAGTGATGGTATGGATGTGATGGTATGGATGGTAGTGAAGGTATGGATGGTAGTGATGGTATGGATGGTAGTGATGGTATGGATGGTAGTGATGGTAGGAATGGTAGTTATGGTATGGATGGTAGTGATGGCATGGATGGTAGTGATGGTATGGATGGTAGGATGGCATAGATGGTAGTGATGGTATGGATGGTAGTGATGGTATGGATGGTAGTGATGGTAGGAATGGTAGTTATGGTATGGATGGTAGTGATGGCATGGATGGTAGTGATGGTATGGAT